>CABHPP010141344.1:14799-40456 GCA_902168425.1 Peromyscus attwateri | reverse complement strand
TAATCCCAGCACTCGGGAGGCAGAGCCAGGCAGATCTCTGTGAGTTCAAGGCCAGCCTGGGCTACAGAGTGAGTTCCAGGAAAGGCACAAAGCTACACAAAGAAACCCTGTCTGAAAACAACAACAACAACAACAAAAAAAACAAAACAAACAAAAACAAAACAAAACAAAAGAATGGAACACGGGAGGGGAAAAACTCAGGATGGCATTGAAGTCCTCCACAAGTGGCAGGCTTATCACGTAAGAGTGCAACCTCAAGCTGCATATTCCTTCCGCTTTCACTCTGGTTAAAAACGCTTAAGCTCTGAAGGTAGTATCTTTTGTGCTTCATGTCTGTTTGATATTGGTAATTAGACTATTCCATTGGGCAAGCTCTGGAAAGGATTAAACCTACCAAACAGCTGATTTGAGAGAAGAACGTAGAAATTAGAATCTTCATTTGTCGATCATGTAAACTAATTAAAGCCAAACATTGGAGTGTTCACAAAGGCTCGGTGTGAATAAAACTGTGACCGCTCAGACTGGAAGGATGCACACTGTGCTTCCTACTTGTGTCCCACTTGCCATTTTGTATTCACAGTGTTGTGCAGGGAGTCCTTGAGAACCTGGAGTAGCTGTTCAGTCTGGGTGTGCCCTCTGCCCTCTCTGCTCTCCATTCTTCACGATTCTCTGCTGGTCAGGGTTAGCCAGACCTTCAGCCAGAGCCCCTCAGCTTAGAAGTGGGAAGACTAGAAGTCATGAGAAGGCAGATTTTGAAATTGCACCTTTTAGACCTTTGCTCTTCCAACTATGACCTTTGGGCCAAGGACCTTGATAGGAACCCAAGCTCTTGGACTTTCTGGGGCAGACTTGTTCACTTGGGCCTGTATGCTCATGTGAGTCTGAAAGTCCTCTTAAGTTGGGATGCTTTCCACCAAAACATCCTCAGAAATACATGTCTTACTTAGGGTCTCATGTGTGTTTGTGCAGGGGGCATAGGTTACAGGATATGCTAACTCTGAAGACACCGAGCAGTCAGAGCTCCCTGGAGGAGCTGGGGATCACAAAAGGGCAAGCAGAGGGCTTAGAAAGGGCTCCTATGCTGGGCATGGTTTCCCACTCCTTTAATCCCAGCACTTTCGGAGTTCGAGCCCAGCCTGGTCTACAGAGCAAGAATCAGGACAGACAGGCTGCACAAAGAAACCCCTTCTTCCCCACAAAAGGAAGGGCTCCTTCCCTGGGACCAGGTGAGCCTCCAGTCCAGTTCTGGGAGAGCAACATAAAAACACCCTGGACTGTGACTCCTGGGTTCTCTCATCAATTTATCTAACCCAATGACACTATCAGGAGGTTGAACCTGGGACACAAGCTCATGATATTCTTTCCAAAGCTCTGGTAAAGGCCTTTTTTTTTTTTTTTTTTTTTTTTTAGCCAGACCAGTGTCTTAGTCTTCAGAGAAGAACCCCAAGGCCTTGAGTATGACTTTCTCATCAAGGCATTTTCTAACGTGGAGGCTGGTCCAATTTGGTTTAATCATACCCTGTTTCCCCTGATAAATATCACATTTCCATTTCTGTCTCTGTAAGCCACTTCTGATTCCTCCTGACATTCCCTGAAGGGGGGTCACATCTTTTCTCCTAACATCATTTTAAACCACATTTAAACAAAACAGACCAGTTTAGGAAACCGGCTACAGTTTTTTTTTTTTTTTCTCCCTCATAGTAACTGCCAATTGGTTTTTAAAAAAGGTTTTAAACGTTTTGGTTATCTGTGACTAATGGATGACTTTAGAATTCATTGCACCATGAATTTAGAAATTGATTTTCAAGGAAAAGTCTTCTATGGTGACATGCTAAATTTACTGGGGGAAAAACACCTCCATGAGGCAATAATGATCTTATTCACCTGTTACATGGGGAGAGGGTCGTTTCTTATGTTAAAACTTCGAAGTCAAAGTGCAATGAATCATTTTGAATAAAAATGACATTTCTGGGACTGTTTGGAAAGATTACTATAACGTAGTCTGTTGTATTCATAAAATAAAGAAAATACCATTATTGCCCTGATTGTGCTCAGTATTTCTAGATATTACTCCTTTTATAAGTAGCAGATACACTTATTTCCCCAAAGCTAGAGTTTTCTCCCACAAACCTAGGGTGTGTCTATAGTAGACGCTCAACGACGGAGATTCTCTCCTTGACTAAACCTATCCAGGGGAATCTTCTCATCCCAGGTCCTGACTTTTGGCTGCCTGTGTTCCTCTCTGCATTGTTCAATTTTAGCAAGGCTCCTGATAAGCCAGGACCGCACCCCCGCCACAGTGACCCACACCCACAAGTGACCCCCCCCCCCACATACCCACAAGTGACATCCTTTGATACCTAATCAGGTTCCTCACCCTCTACCATCCCTCAGTAGATGTCTAAGTATCCTAGTTTGCCTTCAGCAAGAGTCCAGCTGGACTAATATGGTGAGAATTCCTGTTGCCCTGTGACATGTTCTCTTAGTAATTTTCCACCCATCTCCCGGGTCCTTGGAACTTTCCTCTTTGGCTATAAATTCTTATTTTTCCTTTTAGTAGTTATTAAGTCCAGCTTCCCCACCGCAGTGACCCCTATGGCGATGGTCTCGAATAGAGCCTGTGTACTGTCTTTAAACAGTAATAAATAAGTGACCTTCCATTTCATACTACTTACATGGTGTACTTATCTCACTCACCAAATTAAACAGCCTTACCCCGACCCCCAACAGGCACATTGAGACCATCACTGGACGCCTTTAATTGTGACTCACCCTTCTTTCTTCTGCTTCCACTGGTGACAGTTTGTGATTACCCAAGGCTGGTTGCACATGCACCTGACCTGTTCGTTCCGGTTCTGCTTATTGTTAATTATACATTTGCTTACACGTCAGTCACATAAATAGTGAAATGGGTGTGAAAGGAAAGGAAACTATTACTATGAAAATGAACGTAGGACCTCGGAAAGAAGATAGAGAAGAATCAGTGCTACTGAACAAACGTCAGCCACATCACCGGAAGAGGCCACAACCTAATGGAAGAGTCCGTGCTCAGATCGGGGGCCGGGCCTTAAAGTTCACACTGTATATTAAAGAATTGTGAACCTGAAAAATCAAAGTGACTGACGACTGGGAGGACACAAGAAAGACAATGGTGAGCTCCAGTGTGAAGAGCCCTTCTAGAGGAAAGACTGCTCTGCACTCGAGATGCTCAAATGAATGTAAGCCGACATGCTAAAACGCTTCATTTAAGGACCTGTGCATATCATGCTTTGTGCCAGCTTTTCCATTACCAAAGATCAGCCATGATTTGGTTAGAGAAGGCAATGCTTTGTGAAGACATGCTTTGTGCTAAAAGAAACCAGGTGTACACAAGTCTCTGGAACGGCCACCGATCACTTACTAATAGTTTTGTCTATTTATTGAAGGCTATCAGAAGCTGGTTAAGGTCAACTCCACAGCCGGTGCCCTTCCCCTCTCCAGTTGCCTTTAGCAGAGATTCTGCTTTGGATTTTTCAGCCCATACTGGAAAAAGCCTCGGAGTGAAGTCAAAGCCCTCGAGCCTAGTTTGAAGCTGTCTTTTAATAACTGGTTGTAAGGTCTTAGGCCAGTCTCTCAGAGTCTTCCTGGGCCAAATGCTTGACCTGGGCTGGGGGTATGGTTGGTTGATCCTGCAAAGATGGCTTAGCCTTCTGCATTGGTCTTGGGAGGGAGCTCTCCCCTTGCTGGTTTCTTCCATATCTTCCACTTCTGTCCACTACCATGGAAGAATCCATATCTGCTGCCCTGTGGACAGAGTCCCCAGACCTCCAACATGTTGTCTGAATTAATACAGCCTTCCCTTGGCCAGACACCACCGTAGTCCATAAAGGTCTGATCTTAGTGGTCCCTCCCCAGCTGCCACAGTCTCTACCCCAACTTAATGCTTAAAGGGGTACAGGTTTCCTCCTCATCTACAACTTTTGATTTCTTCCCACTTCGCTGTTCAAATTCTGTGCTTGAAGTAGAATTAACACAAACATATCAGTCAAGTTCAGCACTTACTTTATTAGATTCCTCGACAATGCTGACAAGAACCAAGCATGACAGGTGGTACATACCTGTCATCTATAATTTCAACACTGGGTAGGTGGAGACAACAGGATCACACGTTCAAGGCCAACCTAGCTAAATAGCAAGGTCTTGTCTCAAAAAAAAAAAAAAAAGATACTTAGAAATGATAACATTACCAAGGCAATGGGCACTGAGAAGGAGGAAGAAGGAAAACTTAAAAAAACTGCATTTTTGAATTGAATGCAATATTGTCCCTCCCCATCATTTGCCACTCTGAATATTGCACCAGGCAACAATGAGTTAAGTGCTCAGGCCTTGAAACAGGTAGCCTAGATCTGTCTCTCCCATTCCCGGGCCTGGGTAAGTTACTTAATTTCTTTGTGCTCCAGTTTTCTCCTCAGTATAATGGGGCTAATAATAGTTCCTATCTCACAGGGTTTCTGAGGGACTAAACGGGATAAATCAGTTTCTTAACTGGGTGACACACAGTTGCTCAGTAAGCAGCAGTTTCTAATATTTCTGTTGGTGAGAGGTAGACAGAACAGGGAAAGACAAAGTCGGGAATGGGAGGGGCCGCCGGGAAGAGGAGAGGGTCATGGATTGACAATATCTAGCCTTCCTCAGCTCCGGGACTGAAAAGGAGCCGCTTGAAACAGCAATGGAGAAGTAATCTAACTTTGCAAATCCCAGATATGCACATATAGAGATGCATGTGCAGGTATACTTAAACACACATAAGTGCACACACCCATGCCGGCACACACGTGTTATTTTTGCAGACAGAAACTTTAAAGAATTCATCATTAATTAATAAACTTTGCCTAACTCTAACCTCTCATTTCCTTCCTTCTTTCCTTCCTTCCTTCCTTCCTTCCTTCCTTCCTTCCTTTCTTTCTTTCTTTCTTTCTTTCTTTCTTTCTTTCTTTCTTTCTTTCTCTTATTATTCATTTATTCACTTCTTTTCATGTACTTATTGTAGTGCCGGGGATTGAACTCAGGGCCTCATACATGCTACCTAAGTTCCCTACTGCTGAGCCACCCCTCTATTCCTAGTTTTTCAATCACTGTTTCAGAAGCCACTGGGAGGGGCCATTATGTGCTCAAATACATCTACGGACTTTCATAAAATCAAATAAAGCCAAGAATAATAAGGCAAAGACATATGAATGAGGCGGAGGGGGAAAAAAAACCTTTTGAATTTGCACTGGCGAGTATTTACAACAAAAGTCAGCTCACCTTAGCCGGAAAGAACTGTAAATATCAGATGCCATCCACTGCAGATTTCTGACTCGTATTTGGAAAGCCTGACATTTAAGTGTGCCATCCAGGCAGAGGCAGAAGCTGGCTGCCTATATGGGCAACAGTGCCAGTTTACCCAGGTTCACCTGGGCACTAACAGCACATGAAGGTCAGAGACATTTTGCCACATCCAGTGAGCAGGGAGACCAGACGGGAGTCCTAATAAGGAAGCCCAGTTTATTTCCTAACGTCTCTGGTCAAATGGCTAGGATATAGCATGCCTGTTGGATAGGAGAGGCAATAAAAGGCAGGCATGGCATCAGTCCCACCCTCAAAACAGGCAACTGCAATTCACTTGGTATTTGAAGCCATAATAATAATAGTAATAATTATAATAACAATAGCAACAACAGGTATTAAGAAAGAAGATTAATGCAAGCTGGTTCATGGTACATGATGGACACCACACATTGGTCCCACACCAATAGGATCCCTGCTCTTCAGGCTTCCCCTACTCCACACTGTGAGCTGAGGGAGGAAAGTGGTCACTGAATTCGCTATTCCCAATCCTTGATCCAACAAAGGGGGCCAGTGATAGCTGATTACCATGGTTGGTTTGAATTTCTGCTAAGTGTGAGGGATAGAGAGGGAAGAGAGGCTGACAAATGTGAACAGGACAAGGCTTTTCCTCCTCAGCAGTTCACTGTGAAGTTCAAGACAGCTTTGTATCTAACTGTACATTAGAACCGTTGGTTGTGTGACAAAACTTTTCCTGGGGAGATGGAACACACATGTCTACTCATCCTAGATAGGGATCCCATGACATACCAAAGTACATATGCCACTGAAGTCCAACTTGGTGAACCAGTGAGTTTTATTGGAGTCACTTACAGGAGGGGTTACTTTACAGGAGCAGAAATGACTCAAATCGGCTTTGTCAACAAGGCCCACACCAGCTTGAGTGACAGCTCGAGAAAACTGGGAAATCTGGAGCATACCCACAGCCTACAGGCTGCTCAATAGGCTGGAGGGTATCTTCCTAAGTGACTGGTCTAAGCCTCTTCTAGGCAGCTCAGCTGGTCTCAGAATCTTCTTTGCATCTTAGCTTTGCTCCTCTGAGAGGTATTCTCAGCTTTTATTGTTTACTCTAGCAGGGAGGGTCCTAGTGAATCTGGTTGGTTTCAGGGACTTCCTGAAGCTCTTTTGAGTTGTTTACCTTCCTGCTTAAGGAGTTTCCCTGCAGGAGGGAAGGTTTCGGTCTCTGAGGAAACTGTTGCAGATACCTTCTGAGGAGGTCAAACATGGTGTCACACATTTGTACTTCCAGTCTCTGGAGACTAAAGCAGGAGGGTCCTGACTTCAAAGAAAGCCTGGACTGCAGAGAAGACCTTGTCTCAGAAGCAAGCAAAGGATCTGAAGGGCTTTCACCCAGGGATTTTGTGCCTACACTAGGCGTGGACAAAGGTTTTCTTTAAAAGCTTTTCCATGCAATTCTAATGTGAAGATGGGTCTTTGAACCTTTCTTTCCTTGGGAGATTGAAAACATGCTGAAAGTAATTACTACAAAATCAAACGCACGTTGTAATTAAAGTGAGGACATTCTGCTTAAGGGGGAAAAAGGAAAATCAGCTTAATTAGTTTTAGGGCCTTCTGACACTCCACATGGAAGGTGGCTGGCACTGGGTTTGGAGTCACGAATCAGAGGTTTCCCCCTAAAAAGATCCCTCCCAGGGAAGTTCTGAATTAAGGGAGGAAGATAGTGTACAGAGCTGGAGGTGCATAGAGCAGAGTAAACAAGAACTCCATGTTGTTCAAGGTGCATGAGTGTATGTGTGAAAAATTCACATACAATATAATATTTAGACTTAAAAATGTTGCCACAGCATGGATAAACCTAATATTATGCTATGAGAAAAATCTTTAAATAGCAAACAATAAAGTTAATTATTGTCTTAGGGTTTTATTGCTGTGAAGAGATACCATGACCATGGCAAATCTTACAAAGAAAAATATTTATTCAGGGCTAGCTTAGGTTTCAGACGTCTAGTTCATTATCATCATGGCAGGAAACATGGTGGCATGTAGGCAGACATGCTGAAGAAGAAGAAGAAGAAGAAGCTGAGAGTTCTCCATCTGGATCTGCAGGCAACAGGAAGTGAACTGTGTACTACACTTGAGCATATAAGATCTCAAAGTCTACCTTCACAGTGACATACTTTCTCCAACAAGGCCACACCTCCTAATAGTGCCACTCCCTAAGGGCCAAGCATTCAAACACATGAGTCTCTGGGGGCCATTCCTATTCAAACCACCACAATTACTAACGAAGACACTGGGAATCATTTATGGTTTCTTGAGAGGGGAACTGATGATTTAAAGCTTTTGTGTGAGAATCAATATTTTACCCTTTGTGAACCACACAGACTTGATGGAAACTGTTTAACTCTGCTGTTGCGTTATGAAAACAGCGACCGATAACACATGGAGAAATGGACATTACTGTGTTCCAATAAAGCTTTATATAGATATAGCTGTGGGCTGAGTTGACCTCCAGGCTGTAGTGTGCAGACCGTTCTTGTCCAGCAAATACTCGTGCCTGTAGCAGCTATATAGTGACTGAGAGGTGGGGTGGAGTTCCTGAGAGGCCGTGGCCATCCTAATGCCAAATCAGGGGTGAGGGGGAGGATGAAGTTTGTTGGAGAGACACAGCACAATAGGGAAGTTTGTAGACTGTGAAACAAGTGATTTCTCTGCAAGAATGAAAGAAAGAGAACTGAACCCCAAGGGGAAAATGGCCATATTTGGAGGGCAAGAGGGGAAGCTGTGAATTAAAAAAGGCTGGCAAGAAGAGAAGAGGATCCAGGTGGAGGAGAGTGGCGAAGAGGCAAGGCCTCATGATGGTGCTCAGAGAATGAGGTCTCGGGAAGACTGAGGAGGAGTTTGTCCCAGACGTCACTGGTGAGGTCTGAAAAGGAAATCCCAAGCCGTTGTTAATGAGAGTAACACTCAGGGAGAGCAGACAATGAAGGTGAATGAGCAGGGAGGTGAGGGAAACAAGATGCTTCTCACAGCGACTGCAACTCCCAGAAGCAAAAGCTCACAGCTGGAGGGAGGGGAAGCAGAGCAGATGCAGTGGGGCCTGAAGCACCCCAGGTGTGAAGAAGCATGTGAGCACCAGAAACCACAGCCCGAGTCTAACGGAGCCCCCTTACAGCAAACACAGGCCACGCCGCTTCATGGGAAGAGCCGGCCACTTGGAAGGAACAATGCCCTTACATGCCTTGTTTCTAGAACACACGATAAACAAGTTTATGAGAAAGTATTAATCTCTACAGGCCTAAGGATAATGGAGGCAATGAAAGGACTTCTCCAACAGAGGTTTCCATTATGTCTCCACAGTGAGCAAAGACTTACATTTTCAAAGGAACCGGTATTTTAGAGGATTACAACAAGAAAACAAGTTTTTGTCTATATGTGTACCAAATCTCTTGGTATTCTACAGCAACAGAAGGCCTGTAGGGGCCAGGGTTCTCATCCCTTAAGTCTGAGCATTTCAGGTCCTGGGATCATGGCTATGCTTAGACAGGGAAGTAGGTCCAGAGCGAACTCAAAGGTTAGCACACTGCTAGATCAACAAAAATTGTTTGGAAGTAAATCACACACGTCATCCAAGACCCATTCCAGAGAAATGATCTACAAAGCCTTTTGTTCTTTTTGCCATTGTTTTGAAGTTTATGTGGCAGGCATCAAGGTAACCAGAAGAGTTCACAGTAGTTTTTGTGTGTTAGGGAAAACATATCACCACTGTGATGCTCTGAAAAAATTAGTTCTTTACACAATGTGTTTTGGTCATATTCACCAACAACCCTCCCCTAACTCCTCCCAAACAGGCAGATGGCTAGGTTGTTAGTCCAGGGCAGTGAATGCATTGATGCCCAGTACCTAGTCCATTTCTGGCAGGCGAAGATGAGGTGAATTCAGGGCAGCACTTCTTTCTTTTTTTCTTTTATTAAGAATGTTCTTATTCATTTTACATACCAATCACAGATCTCCCTCTTCCCTCCTCCCACCCCTCCAGCCTTCCCCCCATGTTCCCCCATTCCCTCCTACAAGAAGGTAAGGCCTCCATGGAGAGTCAGCAGAACCCGGTACATTCAGTTGAGGTGGGTCCAAGCCCCTCCCCTTGTCTCAAGGCTGTGCAAGGTGTCCCACCATAGGTAGTGGGCTCCAAAAAGCCAGCTCACACACCAGGGATGGATCCTGATCCTACTGCCAGGAGACCCCTTAAGCAGATCAAGCTACACAACTGTCTAGCTTATGCTGAGGGCCTAATCCAGTCCTGTAGAGGCTCCACAGCTGTTGGTCTAAATTTCTTGAATTCCCACTAGCTTGGTTTGGTTGTCTCTGTAGGTTTCCCCATCATGATCTTGATGCCCCTTGCTCCTATAATCCCTCTTCTCTCTCTTCGACTGGACCCCTGGAGCTTGGTCTGGTGTTTGGCTATGAATCTCTGTATCTGCTTCCATAAGCTACTGGATGAAGGCTCTATGATGACAGTTAGGGTATTCAGCGATCTGATTACTGGGGTGAACCAGTTCAGGCACCCTCTCCACTATTGATAGTAGTCTAAGCTGGGGTCATCCTTGTGGATTCCTGGGAACTTCCCTAGCACCCAGTTTCTCCCTATCCCCATAATGTCTCCCTCTGTCATGGTATCTCTTTCATCAGGGCAGCATTTCTTGACATCTGAGATTTATTTTGTCAGTGCTGAAACACCAAACAGGAACTCCTCCATCTCAAACTATCAGAGCTGTTGGTTGCTGCCAAGGTAAGTGTACCACTATTACACCCTTAGAGTTATGGTGCCACACACGTTTTGTGGTTCATGCGTGCCGGAGCTGGGTAGGACTATTGATTACGTTCCTCCTTTGGAAGCTTGCATGATGCTTTCTGGTACCATGAAAGCTAGTCCTCCGGAAAGAGGCTTTCATATCAGAGGCAGCTTGGATCCTCCAGGGCCTGTGTCTGAGGTACATGGTGTCTTCATCAATAGGAACTTAGCTCCCACCTCTGGGAGGCAAGCAAGGGCAACAGCATCATTGAAGGTTTGGCTCAAAATGAAAACCTTCATACATGCAACTATGCAATTGGCAGGGATAATGTGAAAATCGAATTATGACTATAAAACCGTGGGTGTCCCAAGAAACTGTTAGACATTACATACGTAAGCCTTTTTTGCCTGGAGGTGTGATTCCCAAGTGTAAACCTATACAACAGACATTGTGAGAAAACTCCAAGCAGCCCACAGGGAAATGAGGAAGACAAGAACAATGATGTGGTTCATCCTGAAAGGAAGTCGCTCTGTTTGAAAGACAGTCTTTCATTCCAAGGGTCTGTTCTCCCTCTTGCTTTATGTAAACCTGGCTTCTGTCTTATGTTATGCATTGACAGAGACAGAAAGAGTAGTGTGTGCTGGAGTAACCATTGTTAGTTTTCAATTCTTTCTTTAGCCAACTAGATGTCTTCCATATGTCAAGTCCTCATTTACAAAATAGACTATAACACCCAAAAGACTTGGAACCACTAATATAAAATTTCCAATGGTAGGAACGATATTTTGGAAACATTGCACTTGAAAAAGGGTCAAAGAAAAAAATTATTTGCTGTAGCATGGAACAGACTAGAAATGCCTTCTGCATGCATGTCAGTGACTACACAATGCAGAATTTTGTGACATCTGTGTCTAGAGGTACAGTCTATGATGCTTCTCTTCTCTTTGATCCTGACTGGCAAGTCCTTGAGCCAATGAATGAAGTGTGGTGCCCTGGAGCTTCCTGAGCAAGGTCATAAAAGGTCATGCAACCTCCACCTTCCTGAGTTGGACACATGCTCTCGGAGGAGGTTTATACCTGTCTGTGAGTCTGAGTAGCCTGAGACTGCCATGTAGATGTTACCAGTAGACGCTCTCCTGGAAAGCCCCACCCACAACCTGGTGTGTCCACAGCGGGCAATGCCTCACAGAGTGCCATGGGGCTGGCAGCTTCAGCTGCCAGGGCTGCCTCATTTCAGAACTTAGTTTCAGCTGCTGAAAACAATGAAGTTTAAGATTTTTCTGTCTCTTACGTTTTATTTCTTTAGCCATCTGAAAGACATCTTAAATAATTTTTCTACAGTTATACACCCTCAGACTGGTGTTGACAGCATTCCATCAGAAAACAAGTTGTCTGTGATGTGGGAAACTTTTGAGCTTGCTGTCACCCTACCATGTTGGAGCCATTAAACATGGTGATGGTTATTGGTGTCAAAACATTCACTATTGCATGCAGTATCAAATTTACCTTTTAATTAAAACTATATTATAGTCTGACTTTAAAGGATACACTCCCTACTTACTTATTAAATTTCAACATAGAGTTTGGCTAGGCAGGCTGAGACAGCCTCCAATTCCTTATCCTCCTGCCTCTGCCTCCCAGTGCTGGGATTAGATATGTGATTAAGCAACCATGTCTGGCTCTAAATTCACTTTGAGTTGAATCAGACTTAATCTGGGCCATTGGACAACATGAAATTTGTATCTTATGCTTCAGATTCTTTCCTACTGTGGTTGGCAATTTCTAGTCCTCAGAAGGCATCAAAGCTCCCTCTCCTCCCAACCCCCCTTTGCACCTACAGGGGCAAAATCGAAACCTGGAGACTTAAAAATGAGACGAGTATCATGTGGTTGGGAATTATCTTCTTTTGGATCAATCACCTGCCAAGGAATTTTTTTCTCCTACCATCTCCCCCTGCAGCTCCTGGCCTTCTTTCCCCATGCTAAGAACTGCAAAGGGTCTGAGATAGCTTTCTTAAAGTTAAGTTAGTCTGCCTGTTTTGTGGATGGTGGCAGAAAGCATACAACTCTTGACATGGAGACAAAAGTCTTCCATGCACATTGCAATAGCCGTAACCAGGATACCAGCATTTTGTGGGCTGACCAAGAAGGAACAAAGCAGGCAACTTATGTCTTCCTCCAGCCTTTGGGTTACATCAGACGTGCAAGAGGATTCCAGCTCATTAAGACAGAAGACCATGTCAAAATTTTGAAGAATTATTCTAGCTAGTAAAGAGGAGTGACCCGGTCTGTAGAGGGGTCTTCAAACTATGTGTAGGTATAGCTCATGAGCTAAAAAAAAAAAAGCAATGCTTTACATTTTAACATTAATATTATTATAATATTATTATTATATATTATTATTATTTGAGAATTTCATACAATGTATTTTGATAATATTCATTCCAACTCCTCTCCTTAACTTCTGCCAGATTGACACCCCACCTCCTTAACTCCCATATTCATATCCTTTTGTAAAAAATAACCTATCAAGTCTAATTTGTCCTGCCATAATACTCCTGTGTGTGTAGATAACTACTGGAACATGGTCAACCTATCAAGGATCAAACCCTTAAAGAAAACAGACTCTCACCTTCCCCAAAGCCATCAACTGTCCATAGCTTCTCAGGGGTGAGGGCTCATAAAATCTTCCTAAATAAACTAAGGTGTTGACTGGCTTGATCTTGCAGGTCTTCTGCAGGCAGCCACAGGTGCCACAAGCTCATGAACACAGTGGCCCTGTCTTGTCTAGAAGACACTGTTTTGCTCGTGTCCTCCCTGATGCCTGGCTTTTACAGTCCTTCCCTCAGCCTTTGTGGGGATGTGCTATAAATGTCCCATGTGTAGCTGAACACTGAAGCTAATTCTCTGGACTTCTCTGATGAGCTCTGAGACGTGCAATAATTTGTGGTCCATTGTTGGTACCTTGCTGGACCATTATTCGTATAGTGATACAAAGTTAGAGGGCAAATCTCAGGGGATTTTGTTTTTAGATGGGGTCTCACTATCTGGTTAGTCTAGAACTCTCCAATGTAGACCAGGCTGGCCTTAAACTCACAGAGATCTGCCCACTTCTGTCTCTCAAGTTCTGGGAATAAGGGCATGTATCACTAACCGTTATGCCCTGGAGTATTTTACATTCTAAGAAAGGACTATAATAAATAAAAATAAGTGTCAGGAACTATAGGTGGCTATAAACTTAAAATATCTACTGAATTCTCTGGCCCTTCATGCAAAGTTCCCTAATTCCCTGGTCTGGAACAACCCCTGTGTCGGGAGCCACAGCAAGGAGGACTCAGGGCACCCCTCTTGCATTCACTGCATCAGCATCACACATTTCAGATTAGAGGAGAGCACATGCATCACGGAACCATCATGTTCTTCCATTTTTACCCCTATTCTCCCAGCATAAACGCCAGAAGCAAGAGGTTTCATAAAATGGGGTCAAGGTGATAGCTAAGTGTGACAGCAACATTTCTATAGACAAAGGTTTGTTTGACGGTGTTATTGATGGTTTTTTCCCCCAATACTCTTTTTATTCAGTTTATTTTTTTATAGGTGTCAGCTAGCTCTGAAGACTACATCCATGACCCTCTTTTGGAAAATTACTCTCTTCAAACTAACCCTGCTGTTTCTCCAATAATCAATACTACTATTCTACCAGAGTCTCTTTTTTTCATTTTATTGTTTGAGAACTTCATGTGTGCATATAATGTGTTTTGATCATCAGCATGGCTTTCATAGGAAGTCAAATTATCTCACTACCTAGCACGCTGATTTATCTTTCTCAGACCCTTCGAATTCCACATGCTGTTGTCGCTAGGACTAGTTTCCAAGCAGCACCAGCCTTGTCTGGTAGCTTCCTTAATTGGTACCTGGAGCCAGTTAAGAACCTTATGATCACCAATGTTTGGTTGACAGGGGATTTACCCAAGCCTTTGCTAATCTGACAACGCGTGGTGCAGTGGGTGGAATCCTATGGTACTAAGGGGGAATATATCAGTTTTATTCTATCTTCTCTGATCCAGATGTTCTCTCAGCTTCAGAAACAAAATCCTAACTGACAAGCCTAAGATAAAATATGCCTTTATAAGCCTTACTAACACCCTTGGTTCCTTGGGTTTCACCACCACACCCTCCTACAATTAAAGGGTTCTGGTGAATATGACATCATGTTCAGATGCTAACTCAGTGCACGCACGAGTCACACAGATCTGAGCCAACCTTGTCCCATCAGAAAACTGGAAGACAGCCATTTCACCATGGTGATTCTGGGAATTGGGATGCTTCTAAGTGGCTCACTAGCCAGCATTCCCCAACTGCTAACCATCTAATGCTCTTAGACTAATTCATTTACAGTACACATTCAGAGCTTTCTTCCATTACACTTAGGCCTTTATTTTGTTATGTTTTCTTTCATTCTTAGTGGAAATGCCTGACACAGGAACCAAGTCAGGTCAGCAATACTTTATAAGGAGCTCATTAGTAAAGAGTGATGAGCAGGGGGAGGTCTGCATGTTCTTACAATATGCACATTAGCACCAAGTGAACACATCGAGATCAATGCTTTGCCCAAAAGAAGAATCAATCAATGATGCTCATAAGGCAGACTTATAGAGCAGGGCAGGGTGGGGCAGGGCAGGACAGGGCAGGGTGGGGCAGGAGGATTTCTCATCAAGGTCAAGCCTGTTACTGGAGCTTTGCTGGACCATTGTTTTAGAACTACTGACCTTCCTGTGGCCTGCACATTCACAGAGCAGGGAGTTTGTTTTATAGCATATGAGAGGCTTGAAGGAGAACCTTCATCCCCTGAACTGTCTAGTACATCACATCGGAATGTAATTTAGGAACGAGAGGGAAAGACTGACAAAGAAAGGAAGATCCTTGGCCTCACGTCATCGTGAAAGTAGAACAAGTGAGGTGAGGAAGCCAGAGGAAAGCACAGGTGTTGAATCCACTGCCTCCTTCAACAGCCCTCCGGATGAGACTCCCGAGCATCCAGTCAAAGATGACCACTGCTCTTCATCACAACCGCTCCAATTCAATTATCCATTTAATTACGCTTAAATGAATCCAGTATGACTGTTTCTAGAATTTTGTGGAAATATTCTTTCTTTAGCCTGCTTTTGTTTGTGGCCAGTATGGTAGAGAAGCTCTGCACATCCTTGTCTGACTTATGCCCAAGCCGGGAGGAGGGTGATAGGGCAGGGAGGGGTTAGGCAGTTACTGGAATTGTGCTGGCAGGGCTGAGTCAATGCAAGCTCAAGACTATCAAACTACATCACAACAGGTAGCGTCCTGAAGATCAGAGAGGGGCAGAAGGTCACTGGAAGGAGGAGCCATCAGACAGAAGACAATGATGGCTTCCCAGTCAGGGATGGGAGCCAGTAGCTCTTGAATTCTGCTTCTATCCAGAAGAGTCAAAAAGCCCAGCAGTATTAGGACAGTTGTATATTAGGAGACTCAGGAACTGCTGCCATATCCTAACCAAGCTTTATAGATGAGGGGTATTCTTTGCAAGGAGTAAGCAGTGAGAGACTACCTAATATGTCCAGCCTGTGAGAGTTTGGGTGCCCTGAACATGACCCAACCACAAGCTCAGGCTCAGGCAGAAGCCCTTTCTATGCCCCACATACTGAGTCCTTGCTTTCTCTGTAGGATCAAGTGTCTCCTCCAGGTTATCATCATAAAAAGAAAGCTTAGGTGCACAGGCTTCTAATCCTAGCTACTCTGGAGGCTGAGGCAGGGCATTGCAAGTTAAAGGCCATCTTGGGCTACATAGAAAGTTTGAGAACAGCCGAGCAGTTTAGAACAGAGTCTGACTGAGACAATGGACAGGAGAAAGGAGAGATATGGTTAAGCAGTAGAATGCTTGCTAGTACATGCAAGGCTCTGGATTCAATCCTCAGGACCATAAAAACAAACAAACAAAACAAGTGGCTGTTGGTCCCTGGGTCTGAAAGTTCTTCACTGTCACCCACGTGGCTCAGCTCTTTATCCAGCTTTGGACTTAATAGCCATGAGACTTCAGGCAAAGTGTCTTCTCTGGTCTCATTATTTTTAAAACAAGGATCATAATAGCATCTTTCTCTTAGGGTTTGTGGTCATTTGAATGTGGTCTCCTATAAGTCTGGGGCATTTGAATACTTACTTGGTCCCCAGTTGGTAGAACTGTGTGGGAAGGACTAGAGGTATGGCCTTATTGGAGAAGGTGTGAACTGGGGGTAGGCTTTGAGGTTTAGAAAGCATACACCATGCCCCTTGCACTGTTTCCTGCTCGCTAGCTGGGATATGAGCTCTCAGCTGCTGCTCCAGTCACCTGCTGCCCACTACCTCTGCTTTGCGATCACAGACTCTAATCCTCTGCAACCATAAGCCTCAAATAAGTTCTTCCTTCTATGAGTTACGGTGGTCATGGTGTCCTAGCACAGGAATAGAAAGTAACTAATACAGGGTTATTCAGAAGAAAAATGAGCTATAACTATGAACTATAATATGTGTTGACCTTTATCTAGCACACAGTAAAACTTAGACAAACATTTGTTGCTATTATTAGCCCAGGTCTCCCCATTTGTTAGGATAAGCCAGTGCTGCCCACCTTCAACTCTCACAAAATCTTTGAATGCACCCACGTAACTCAGAGAATCATGGCAGCTAGGTGGCTCACCCCACCTACATACAGATCAGTCACACCCAAGGCCATCAAGACGCAGAGCCAAGGAAAATACAGAGATGGAAGGGATGGGCAAAATACTCCTTTTGTAGATGAAGAAAGTAAAGCTAAAACTTGCTGTGCCGGTAGGTTTATGTCAACTTGACATAAGAGAGCGAGAAAATGCCTCCGTAAGATCAGGCTGTAGGCAAGCCGATAGGGCGTGTTCTCAGTGATTGATGGGGGAGGGCCCAGCCTACTGTGGGTGGTGCCATCCCCGGGCTGGTGAGCCTGGGTTCTATAAGAAAGCAGGCTGAGCAAGCCAGTAAGCAGTACCCCTCCATGGCCTCTGCATCAGCTCCTGTCTCCAGATTCCTGCCCTGCTTGAGTCCCTGTCCTGACTTCCTTCAGTGATGAACCGTGATGGAAGTGTGAGTCAAATAAACCCTTTCCCTCCCAGTTTGCCTTTGGCAATGGTGTTTCATTGCAGCAAGAGAAAAACTTGCTAACAGTCACAGAGTGAATGTAGGGGATTATGGAGCCAAGAACTCAATTCATTAAAATGAATTTCCCAGTTCACATTGCTAAAATCAGGATTCTGTCAGGTCAGTATCATTTCTGTTGGTCATCAGTGTGTTCTTCTTTTCAGTAGCAGGCTCCAGTGTGAACCTCCTGAGTGATGCAGAAGAAGGCCACTCTACCATGATGCTGGGCTTGGCTACAAGCAGGACACAGCCATGACATAAATGTCGCCCAAAGAAAACTGGCCTGGTTTGCCATTCTGCTCTACACATGCCAAATGTAGAGGGGACCTCCAGTGTTTGTCATGGAGCCCAGTGCCCTCTTCCGGTTCCTTTTGGGATGGGAATGCTTACTCGGCACCACTCTCTATCAAGGGTATATAATCTGTTTTCTGATTTTTACAAGAGCTCACAGCCTAAGAGTTACTGGCAGTCTTAAAACAGACTTTGGACTTAGTTTTTCAACTGTGCTGAAGCTGTAAGACAGGTGCTTTTGAAATTAGATGGAATCTATTTTTCATTATGAGATGGCTCTAAACTCATGGAGGCCAGGGACAGCTTTGCTATGGTTTTGCACAGGTTCATTAACTTAAATACTTGGTTTGTAGATGGTGGCACTGTTTTGGAAAACTGTGGAAACTTCAGAAGGTGGGGCTTAGCTGGAGGAAGTAGGAGTGCCTAGGGGAGGGAGACCTGAGTCTAGCCTTACTTCCTGTTCCATCTCTGTTTCCTGGCCTACAGAGCCGTGAAAAAGCAGTTGTCATAGACTCCTGCTGTTCCAAAGACACATGCCACCATGCCTTTCCTGCCATAATGAACCGTCCCCTCCAACTGTGAGCCAAGAAAAACCCTTCCTTCTGCGAGCAGCTTCTTGTGAGGTTATTTGCTCACAGTAACAAGAAAGACAACTTCTGGAACCTCCGAAAAAGATGGCTCTTATTGTCATTTGTTGTGAGTCTTGTTCCTTCGGTCACTTTATAATCACACATGAGCAAAACAAAAATGCTTAGCTGCTCACATGGGGGATGAGGTTCTAATGCCACACTTAGGATAAGAAGGTCAGTTATTTCTTTGCTTTTCTACCCATTTAAAGGCTTTGGAATTTGAGAGACATTGCCATACTGTGGGAGTGGGGGAGGGGGCAATGGAAGGCTGGGTGCCATGCTGTGTTAGGAAATGGAGAGGAACTGCCTTAACTTTGAAAACTGCCTAAAATTCTTATTCCCATCCCAGTCCCCTCCCTTCAGGTCAGTTCTACGGGTGGTGTGAAAACAAGATTCCACAGAAACACAGAGCAGAAACAGTAGGAGATTTAGGGAAAACGAGAATCTCCCCTGGGATAAACCGGGATAGGAGGGGGGAGGGGGAAACAAGGTGTTTATTCTACACCTCCCCCTAATCTTCCTCTGCACTCCTCTGCCTGTCTCCTCTGCCTGTCACTTCTCCACATGATCTCATTTACACTGAGTTCCCAAATCTACTCAGTTGCTGAATCTGTTTAACTTTAGTATAAACCCAGTAATGAACAAAAAGGCCCAGTTCAGTGGATATTACCCATACAACTCAGTAATAGACAAGAACAAACAGTTAATACACACAACTTATGGGTCTCAAGGGCATTCTATTGAGGGGTGAGGAGTCAATTTTCAAAATTCATGTATCGTTAGATTACAGTTTATAACATCTTGGAGTGAAAACAGTTCAATGATCACTAAGAGTTAAAGCTAGGACAGGATTTCAACATGAACACATTTCTCTGTGTGCTAGAAGAGTCTGGACCCCGATTATCTGAGTTATGGGAGTCTATGTAAACTATTCCATGCTGCTAGCTTCTCTAGCAACAATGGATATAAAAACAAACGTGGCAAAATCCAATTTAGGTCTATATTTGAATTAATAATAATTCAACAATGTCCATTTCCTGGTTTTGACAACGAACCATGATTTTATGAGGTGCTGTGTTAGCACTGGGGTGGCTGGACAGGGGCTCTCTGTGCTAATAGTCTAAATATTTTTGAGTCTTAGGCCATATGTGACCTCAATAGTAAATTCTGGGGTCCTTTTCTTAGCACAAAGGTCAACAAATGACAACGTGTCAAAATGATAACTCATTTGCATGGCATTTGTAATGAGGATGCCACATGAAATGAATATGATGTCAAAAAAGAAAAGACATGGTATTAAAAAAAGAAACTGTGCTATATCAATATTTGGAAGAACACAAACTGTGGAACATAAAACATGAAGAACATAAAATAGAGATGACACCCCAAAATGTCACATCACTCAAATCTGGCTGGCTTCCCTTTGACGTATCATTCATGTAACTTCTTCCCACTTGAACAGCAGCCCCCCTCCCCCATGCATCACTCTTGGATGGAGCATGATCTTGAGATCATTTGAAAAGGAACAAAGCACTTCCTTAATGAGTTTATATAAAAAAATCAAGGGATCAGAGTCAAATGACCCTTAATACCTCTAGATACTATTCCTTAAAGGAAATGTGACACTTTAAAAAGTCATTCTCCTGTGACTTGAATGCTTAAGGGCTTTAAAGAAGAAAACGGTTTTCACTTTGACTTGGTGACTGAAATGGGCACAGATTCTCCCCATCTTTGATGAAAGAAGAGCACATATGGGAGATGACAGGGATCTTCCTTGTCAGCTGGACAGGAAGCATCCATGAGACACACTTCCGGGCTTGCGTTTCCTAAGGTAGGTAGGTAGGTAGGAGAGGGAAGACACACCCTAAACATGGCAAGATCTAGACTGTAGGATGATGGCCAAGATTGAATAAAAGGGGAAAAAAGAGACTCCAGATGAAGACCAGCACCCCTTTGCTCGGCCCCCTCATCTGCACAGATGTGAACACACAGCCTTGCACTCCTTGTGGAGGCCCTGGTTCCTGCCCAAACACTTAGAGAAATGAGTGCTTGTCTATTCTACACTCAATGTAGTGGTTAGTAAGGGTGCTAAATGACAACCACCAGCCACTAAATTCAATTACTTGTGACGTCACCACATAACAATTAGAATAGTAATTTAAGAATGCAGCAGTGGAAGCAGTTACTAAGCACTTGAAGGGAAAATTTATACCAGGGTTAAAGCATGAACATTACCTCAACTCTAACAACATCATTCTCCGAAAGAGTCCTCTCCCATCACCATGGCAATAACATTTTTTTTGTATCTTTGCTATTACAATAATCATATTAACACACTGGCTCAGAAAACACACTAACTCTGAAGACAAGAAACGTAGGCTGTATCTAATTGAACTGAGAAACAGGTTGAATTTCAAGTTGGAGAACTTGTGATAAGAGCCCAATACTTTGTTTCTGTTCTGGATTTTCTACCACCATTAAAATGTCACTAAACTGAGCAGAAGCAACGGCTCAGCAGTTAAGAGCACTTGATGCACGTCTAGAGGACTCTTCAGCTCCCAGCACCCACACTGGGGGGCTCACAATCACTTGTAAGTCCAGCTCTGGGGAACCGAAGCCCTCTTCTGGCCTCAGTGGGTACCTGCACACATGGGGCACACATACACACAAATAAAAGTAAATCTTAAAATGCCGCTGATCATTTTACTTGGGTTTTTTATAGTTTTAAGACTGATAATGTTAGATTAGTTTGTTGAAATCTTGAACAAGGACAAAATTATCAATTTTAGAATTCCAAAGAATAGGAATTCTGTATGAATTTTAGAGTTAACACATTAATTTCTATAAGCAATCCTGCTGAAGTTGTCATAATGATTAAACTGAATTATAATCTGTAGATGAAATTTTGGACTGTCATCTTCACAATATTATCTTCCAGTCCGTGAACATAAAATGCTTTTTCTATTCATCTCTGACTTCAATTTCAGTAACCATCTTCAGTGCCCATTTTTTAATTTGTCACTTTTTCCTAAGAATTTTGTTCTTTTTGATGCTATTATGAATAAAAATTGTTTCTTAATTTTTCTTAATTTTAATTCATTTTAGGTGGTTAAAGTAATGGTCATGCAATTAGTTTTAGTAATTTATTTTGATTCTGTATTGATTGGGTTGTATCTCTCCAAAGACATACTGAAGGTCTCATCGTAGATGTGATGAGCTCAGGTCCTATTAGAATCTTACTGCTGTCACAGGAAGAGGGACACGAACTGTGAGGATGGTCACATGAGGGTAGAGCCAAAGACTGGACATACCAAGAAACCGAGAAATGTCAGTAGACATTAGACGCTAGTAGAGGCCAACCCCTTAATGTTGGATTTACACACAAACACACACACACACACACACACACACACACACACACACACACACACACACACAATTAGGAGAAAACAATTTTCATTGCTTTTATTGCCCAATGGGTATGACTTTGTTATAGCAACATCAGGAAACCAAGATGCTGCTAAACTTGCTCATTGGTTTTAATAGTTTCATAGTGGAATCCTGAAGATTTTCTATAAACGAAATCCTATCACACTTCCTCCTCCACATGCCTGTCTTGGGCAATCCTGTCCCACTGTAAAATTGCTACTTGATTACATAAATGGTGACGTTTCCACAAAGCAGTCAGTTTTATGAAATACTGTGTTACCTATAATAGGCATGGTTTTTCCAGCATCGAAAAACCACTAAAGCAAGAGAGTAGCACATGACCAAGGCCACTTGTGTTCTGCCACTTTATCTCTTTTTTATATTCTAGATATGATTATTGACACATAATGACACAGAAGTACTAGATTATGAATACAAACACAAGAATTTTCCTTTGAGGAAGATGACTGATTTATTTTTTTAGCTATTCCAGTCCATGGTGTAATTACAGTATTAGAAGTGATAACCAAAAGAAATATATACCAAAGTTTTTTGTAACAAAATTTGTAACAATTAATGAAAAAAGAGGGCATGAATTTAAAGAGAGCAAGGAGAGATAAACTGGCCCCTTGGTGTTCTTTCTGTGTGAGAAATACTGTGTCAAAAGGTAGATTCCATACAGACATGGTTCATCGAATTTCTACCCATATTACAACCTTTAAGATTTTAGTATTAGTTCTTTAAGGAATTTTGTACAATGAGTTTTGACCATATCTATCCCTCCTCCAACTCCTCCCAGATCCACAAGCCCCTTTCCTCTCCTCCCAACTCATCTCCTTTACCCGTTAAGTTCAAATTGTGTTGACCATGTATGTAAGGATTCTGTATATACGCAGCTCGGGGGTCTCGTCTGGCTCCTTATTATGTCATCAGTGGGCGACTGCGTCCCAGCCTAAAAGCTGGACGTGCACCCCCCACCACGTGCTCTCTTGGTCTCTGCCCACGCTCTCTCTCTGTGCTCTCTCTCCACGCTCTCTCTCTGATCTCGGTCTCTCTCTGTCTCTGCATCTCTCTCTCTGTCCTATCCCCTCTTCTCTCTAATAAAGCCCATTCTAACTCTGGTAACCATGGCTCGTGACTCTTCTGCTCATGACTCTTCCGCTGCTGACCAAACCAGCGCCGCCGTGGTATCCAGTGCCAGCCATCAGCGCCGTATACCCTCTCGACGTATTCATGAGGCCTTCAACTGGAGCGAGGTGGACCAAGGGTGGCAACACTCTTTAAGCAAAAGGATACTCTGTCTCCCAGAAGCTGTCAATCACCAATAGCTCCCCAGCAAGGGGGTGGGACTTCATGGCCACCTCCTCTCATATCCCAACTATTAAGTAGAAAATGACCACAATAAAATGGACAGAGGGCACCGGGTGAGGTGGCCTCTCACCTGTGTGATCTACCTCCAGTGGGCATGAGTGTTTAGGTGAGGTTGACACCCACAGCAGGACTGCTTTGTTCCTGTAGAAGCTTGATTCACTTAGCTTTCAAACAGCTCGTCTGACACAATTGTACCTTCCATATTTCTGGCCTAACTATGTTCTTCCAAGAAAACGAAGTTACTCACAGACAATTCATTTAATTTCATGTGGCTGGATAGGGAAGGCAACATCTGAAGGAATCATGTTATAATCGTATCACTGACCCCGAGAAGTTATTTCCACAAAGCAAGGTCTCACTGGGCCCTGCACACATGGAGCCCACACCAGGATCTGTGGCTGTAAATATGGTTAGAGAGGTGAGATTCCCCCACCGGGAAGGAAAAAGCATAGAATATATAGCCACTCTTCACTAGTGCAGAAAAGCTGTTGATACTGGCTGTTAGAAAAATAAACCACAACACGTTTCCTGAATTGGTTTGTGGTCCCCTTTGTCCATGGTGTTACTGTATGCTGGTAAATAAGGAAAGCATTCCCACCCAGCACTGCTAGCTTCCCAAACCCTTACCCTGGCAACTGTTAACATCAAAACATCATTTACATCCTTACCATAGCTACTGAAGATGTTGGCTGGGAAACCTAACAGGGTTTAATGTGAATATCGAAGTCCCACTCAAAGGGAGCCACAGCCTGCATCCTCAGCTCACAAGCTGACTCTAGATCTGCAGTGCCCAATCCTGCACCTTCACAATATCCACCAGGCCTTGTGCATGGTCATACGCTTTATAAACACTAGTCCAGGAGATGGAGTCTTGAAATTCACCTTTGAATAAAGATAACCCAATGAGATGCAGCAAGACACACATGCAGCTTCCCAGCTCTAGCCTAGAGCCAATCTCGAAGCTCTAGCATTGGCCGTGACTCCTGAAAGTGAGATAAGGGCATCAGTGAGGCTAAAACAAATTCTACTCCCCTGTGGCCAACAGTTAGTTGTAGAGCCACTCAGTTAAATCTGAATTTCAAATGGCCAATAAGTGATACATTATTTTTAGGATAACTATGTCCCAAATATCACACGTGACATTCTTACGAAAAAAAAAATCATTCCATTATTTCTGTCCTTCCAATTTAACTGAGTGTTTGAACTCTCACTACCCACTGGCCTGGAGTATCTGGAGAGGGGTAGTGAGTGGCAGATAGTGGGCTGATTCATGCAGCTTAAGGCTAGTCCTGAGAGCTCACACTAGCCTGTATACTGACTAATCACGGACAGGATGTGACAAAATATGATCCGTTTTCCCTCTGCCTCCTGGGAATATCAGAACAGGAATGGCAAGTAAGCTGTAGGGGCAAGAGTCTCCCTCACAAGGGCTCTTCAGGAGGGGAGCCCAGAGGACAATGAACAGCCATAGCCAGGAACCATATCCCAATGAACAGGGAAGTTAAAATGTCGAAGCCATACATCTACTTCGTATCAGTTCCAAACTCTTAAATCATTTGTTCTGACCGTAGACAAGAAATTTAAGCTGCTGATGACTTGAGGCTTTTAGCTGGCACACAGCCACCAGTCTCATTTGAGATTAGAGAAAAGGACTTACAGTAATGGATCAAAAGCCAAATCGCCAGTGTCCTTAGTCCACTTGGCTACATGTCTAGACTTGATTTTTGTGCCTCTCAGACATATGTCACGGGCCCTGGTTGGAGAGCTGAGCCAGTGCTCACGAGCTGCCTGCACTTAGCCACAAACCCAGTCACTGAGCTTCTGACACCAGTGCAGGGCATCAAGGGACGGATTAGGGACAAACAGTAGCGGTGACAGCGGAGAAAGGGACACAGAGGGAAAGCATATCACAGTGGCTGTGCCCATGAGTCAGGGCGTGGTCTTTATTTGTGGGTTGATCTTGTGTTGTGCTGACATTTCTGGGCACGAAAACCGACCACGTTAATTATTGCTGGGAGGCAATTCCTACCTCTCCCACCAAGCTCTGCTGCGCCCTAAAAGTTTTCTGTTGGTTTATGGTTGTTCATTTGTTTTTGCTTTTTGAGACATTTAGAAATTCATAAATCACCACTGATTTCCATAAAAAAAAACCCTTAGTTCAAGCACAAAGAGCATTGGCACTGACAAAAGTAAGCTTCATTTATTTAAAAAAAAAACAAACAAAAACCCCTCATTTAGCAAAAACTTCCATCTGCACATGACACTTTATGATTACTTATCTGATTCCAAGTCAACAAATAATTAACCCCAGAATGTTTGAGGTCATATGTTGGTCCCCTCTGGCTCTTCAGAAACATATTTCATTTGTCCTTGCCAATACTCAAATGCTGCCCAGAGAGATGAACCAGAAGTCACCAGTCCAGTGTACTCATGAGAGGTCAGAAGGACAAAACTGGGTCCCTGAATTACCCTGAAACTGCGTAGGGGACACTGCAAGAGGAGCCGTCACTAAGAGCTGAGCCCATCCTGACCCTGAATTCCAGGAAGCTTCTGGCAACAGGCAGAGAAAGTGGCTCTCCCTCCATCCTTGTCTGTGCAGGGCTGCTCATCAATTCCAGCATCCCCTTGAACGCAGGAAAGG
>CABHPP010141344.1:0-13795 GCA_902168425.1 Peromyscus attwateri | reverse complement strand
ACTTTGGTCTAGCTCTTCTCTTGTCAGGAACATTTAAATTTTCTCCTTAGAAGAATGCAAAAGACTGGAGGACATAAGACCCAGGACTGTAATGGTGATAGATTGTTTAATCTTATTTTCCTGTTTGGCAATAATGAATCCAAATAAGATTTTGCTAGTATAGGTGTACAGCTGTACTTCATGAGCTAATAATTTTAAAATTCAATTAAGACTGAGGTGACAGCCAGGAGGCCAAACAGAGCCAGAGGGCACATTCACAGCACAGGTCCATGCTCCATCAAAGACATGGAAGCAGACATGCAGGACAAAGAGACCATCCCCTAGGGGACACAGCTCTGGATCCCCAAATACAGCAAACAGTGTTAGGGTACAAATCAACAATCTTAAATTCCAGAGCACACCCAAGATGCCAAATAATAAAAAATTTAGAGTAAACTTAAAAGAGGAAAAAAACGTGCATCATTCTTTATTTTTGGCTTACACACACTAGTCTACACAGCAACAGTGTACTAACAGTCACATGTCCTAACAAAGGCTCAAAGCACAGTGCACAGTCCCTGTGCTCTGCTCACAATCTAGCATCAAAAAATAGTTAGGGGAATGAAAAAATGGGAGGAAACTCAGAAACTCAGAGCTGGTTGTTTTCAGAATATCAGACACGGCAATCTCCACTAAAGCAGTTAAAACCCCCATGTGATATTTATTAATACTAATAGAATAAGGGAACACATGGAGGGATGCTGAGAAGTGAAGGTAGGGGGTTCAGGCCAGAGCTCTTTGGCTGCCTCAAGGGAAACTATCTTTCCTGCATGTGGCAAGCAGGGGGAGTAGGGGAGAAAGAGAAATTTCACCATCCAAGTGAAGGCTATAGAAACTGGAGTGGTTGAAGGATATGCATAAGGTCTCCTGGGCATACTTCCTGTTTTATTTCCTACTGTATCTCCTGAGTCTGATCATTCTTGCTGAATACTAGATGCTCAACATGTTTCTATTGAGTGAATATTCTAGTCATCAGTGGAAAAAATACAGGAATGCGTATTGGATTTCATATAATTGATGGTGAAGTGTCAAGCAAAATGAAAAACCCTGCCTCATTTCTATGTTAAATAAACACTAAATTTGCAAAAATACTTGCTTAGTCTAGAATTAGTTAGGAATTAAACACTTTTAAAAGCAACTAAGGATAAAAATAAGAAGTCAGGTAAAATTCTATTCATACATATAAATATAGATTCTTTGTTGGTCTGGTGTTCTTGGTCAACTTCTATTTTTTTGCTAATATATCAATCAATTCTAGTTAATATTGTAGATGTTTTAAAGAAAAATTAATATGTAGTTCATGTAGGATATTTATCCAGGAAATGCAGGGGACCCTGTAAACTGTGACCCAGGATGTGACCTATTTTCTGAATGAAGTCTTCATCCAACCCAACAATGCTCAGAAACTACACATATCAACATGCTGAGGAAGCAGGTCCCAATATCCAACCTCACCAAGAAAGATGGAAAAGAAATCCACGACGCTAAATGGTCAGTTAAAATGGAAAACAAAATGGCTAAGAAAACTGGCATCGGCGATGGTATGATGACAAACACATTTTTGATGGGCAAATTCTAGAGCTCTGGATATCCTCAGTTTGGCTTGGAGCATAGACTTAGCATGAGAGATGCTAGCCACAGGGCTCAGAGACTTGGGTAAGAATGCCTTCTGCATGTTTCCCTCAGCAGAGATACAGATTGCCCTGAAATCAGCTATGGTGAATCCCTACATCAGGCTACCTCTGCTGAAGCAGACTTTGGAAGAGAACAGCCATCGTTTACATTTGTGACTACGTCTTTAGAATGTTACCTCTACTAGTGAGTTCCTGTCAAAGAAAATAGAGTCCTACTTTAGATACATCAAGCCTCCAAAGAGGTCTCAAAGTGATAGAGCTCTCAGAGATGGCCACTCATGCATTCAGTGAATATTTGTTGAGATCCTCATATAAATAATGCTGATCAGAGCAAGGAGGCTTCTGTAGGGAGCAGCACACATGAATCTGGTCTTGTTCCAAGGTCTCTCATTCCTCCTCTTTTCAACATTTGCCACTCTGCCTCCTTAAGATGGTTTTGTGCCAAGGGCTGATTTTACAGGTTAATTCTACAAAGCAATCAGCTTTCTCATTTGCAACTTTTGTTATAATGCCTATGAATATACAAAAATAAGATTTAGAAAATGGAGAAAATGTTGAAATGTAATGTGTGATGACAGTGTAGTAGTTCAAAAACAAAAGATCAATTTATAGATTACTGCTTGAGATACCAAGGTGGTATCACTTCATTAAGAATGGAGAGTCTTGCATTCTTCCAAAGGTTAATCCAACCAAGAGGGTTTTAAGTGAAAATTTTAGGGAACTGAAGGGACAATGGGATTGAGAATGTGTGTTCTTTACACATTCTAAGCTGGTATTCAGCACAGAACCACAGAAGTCAACAGAACCTTCCATGTTCCTAACTCTCTATTAAGGTGACAGGTCTTTCTAACTCACTAAGGTACAAACATGTGGGGAACACCAGGGTTCCCCACATAACAGGAACAGAGTTTCATGCTTTGGCTTGCTCTTCGCACAATGGTCACTCCATCATGGCTGTCTTATGATACACTAAGCCATTTTTAGCACCATCATGGCAGCTGAAGTCACCTAAAGCCTGGATAGCATATTTAAAATGAGCTAGGCATGGAGGCGCAGCCTGTAACCTCAAGTACTCACGAGGCTCAGGAAGAATGACAGAAAGCTTACAGCCTGCTCAAGCAATACAGGGAGTCCAAGGGCAGCCTGAGAAACTTAGTAAGACCCTGTCTCAAAATAAAAATTGTGAAAGGATTGGGGATATAGCTCCACGACAGAGCAATTACCCAACATACACAAGACCTGGGTTCAGTCTCCAATAGCATGCACAAGCATGCATGTGCACACAAGCGTGCGTGTGTGGGCACACACACACATACATACACACACACACACACACACACACACACACCTTACATGTTCTTTGGTTATAGATCCTTATTTACATAAATTGAATTATGTTGGAGATGGATATAAATTTGCTCTGATAACGAAGCAGAGGGATGCCAGAGAGGAAGGTGGCCATCTCACTCCTCTTAACTCTGACCCCATCTCCAAAGAGGGCTCCATGGAATCTAAACCTTCTGTTGATTGTTGCACGAATCCTAAATGGTCTTATAATAAAAACCCGGAGCCAGATATCAGGGTGAAAGCTGAAAGATCAGAGAAGCAGAGCAAGCCACAGCCACCACCTCTTACCTCACCAACTCCTCAGCCTGAAAAGAGCCTGAAAGAGCCAGAGTTCCTGTCACCTCACGACTTATATTCCTTTCTCTGCCCAGCCATATCACTTCCTAGTGCTGGGATTAAAGGTGTGTTGTGGTGGTATTGTATTGCCCAAAATACTGTGTACGCTAATAAACTTATCTGGGGTCAGAGAACAGGACAGCCACAATATTAAAGGTTAGGCAGTGGTAGCACACACTTTTAATCCTAGCATTCCAGAGGCAGAAATCCATGTGTTCAAGGGTACACCCAAGCATGGTGACCAACGCCTTTAATCCCAGAAAGCAAGCCTTCAATCCCAGGGAGTGGTGGTAGAAAGCAGAAAGGTATATAAGGCGTGAGGACCAGAAACTAGAGGCATTTGCCCTGGAGAGGCATTTGCCCTGGAGAGGCATTTGCCCTGGAGAGGCATTTGGCCTGGTTAGGCATTTGGCCTGGAGAAGCATTTGGGCTGGTTAAGCATTCAGGCTTCTAGCAGCAGTTCAGCTGAGACCCATTCTGGATGAAGACTCAGAGGCCTCCAGTCTGAGGAAACAAGACCAGCTGAGGATCCGGTGAGGTGAGATAGCTGTGGCTCATTCGGTGTCTCTGACCTTCCAGTGTTCACCCCAATACCCGGCTCAGGTTTGATTTTTATTAATAAGAACTTTTAAGACTCATGCTACAGTGTGTGATCCCAAGTGCTGAAATTAAAGGTGTGTGCCACCACTGCCTGGCTCTGTTTCTCTTTTAGACTGGATTAATCTCATGTAGCCCAGTGTGGCCTTGAACTCACAAAAATCCAGATGGATCTCTGCCTCTGCCTCTTGAGTGCTAGGATTAAAGGTGTGTGCCATCATTGCCTAGACTGTATGGCTAACTGAGCTCGCTCTGTCCTCTGATCTTCAGGCAAGCTTTATTTCCTAGATTACAAATAATATATCACCACAGTTGACTGTATAGATCAAATGTTAGAAATGTCTGCTGGTTTGAATGAAAGAGGATGATCTTAAAAGAACCACAGTGAAGTACAGAAGTGTCCTGTACCTCTGGCTGTTGTCTATTTCAGAGCATGCATCTCTCCAATTCTTGCTAAGTGGTCCACTCCTCACTGGTCGTATTCACCCCCCTGATTAGCCTTGCTCTCTGTCTGGTGCTGCCTGCCTTTTCAGAACCCCCTCTCCCCTTCTGGTCCTGGCCTCTCTCCTAAGTCACAGAGCAACACCCTCACAGTGACTCCACAGCCTCCTGGGTTGTTCAGCCTCCTCTGTCTTCAGTCTCTATCACCTCTACCCACCATCTCCCACCTCACACTTCAAATATTTGCATTTCTCTTCCAATTCCAACCTGTCTTTCACACAATTCATTAACTCAGCTTTTCGTACTGTCATGTATTTTACACAAGCTGTTGCATTAACTTCCCAAGTGACCGTCACACTTGCAGAAACGACTGTCACGGTCAACATTTATCAGCATTTGTGATGATGTATCTGGTGCTTTGTTAACAATTATGTATAGATTTTTCTGATTTAATACTCCTAGTCAAATCTAGTATTCTTACCCCTGACATAAAGATATAGATACTGAGGAACGGAGTTGTTTAACTTACTTGTGAATCATTATACATCAATAAAGCGGATGTTCCCATGTCCATCTGACTTTTTATGTCTCCCATCTAATTCACTTCTCACGCTGCTGCCAGAGTGGCTTCCCAAAACACTGATCTAATAGTGCTGTTCTTGCTTCAGGATAAAATCAATCCCACTTTCTTGACATCAAGGTCTTTCACAATATGCCTACAGCTTGACCTCGGTCAGCTCCCAAACTGCCACCGTATCACAGTCAAACCCAGCTCCCAGCGAACCCCTCACCAAGTCCACACCCTTTGACAGCTGCACTATTTTCCCAGAGTTCCACTCTCCGTAACTGTCCAGTGAGCTCTTCATTATCCTCCAAATACCTGCTTAAATGTTGCATCCTGGATGAGTTTTCCTAAGTCCTCAAAGGCAAACAAACCAAGGGATTCTGTGCCCTGGGAGACTACAGCGCTGTGATCACTGTCATAGAGGATGGCACTGCACTAAACTCCATCTCATTATAAGTTACACCGTGGAAAAACTTCCCAAATGGCAAAGACCAGAAAATGCTCCTCAAATACTTGGCACGCACTTCGCTCACAGCTGGTGCTGTGAATTATTATAATTAATTAATGCCTGTTGAATTAAATGTCCCTGCTACTCCCAGTTTTTAAAAATTCCTTTTTTTTTTTAGGTTGGAGAGATGGGTCAGTGCTTGAGAGCACTGTCTGCTCTTCTAAAGGACCCATGTTTGGATCCCGGCACCCACATAGGGTGTCTCGCGACCACCTGTTAACTCCAGCTCCAGGGAGTCTGACACCTCTTCTGGACTCTTTGGACACCGCACTCACTGCACCCCCCACCCATATACACATATCCCCTCTCCCATATACACATAATATGCATATAATTTTAATTTTTTCCTTTATTTTTGACAGTCTCATATGTATACACAATATACAATGGTTCTATTAGCCCCCACTGTCTCCTTTTATCTCTCTTTCCCTGTGAACCCTCATTTTTTTCTTCCCAATTAGCTTCCTGTGGTGGTATTGTGTTCTCCAAAATATTGTGCACCCTAATAAACTTATCTGGGGTCAGAGAACAGAACAGCCACTAGATATAGAGGCCAGAAAATGGTGGCACACATGCCTTTAATCCTATCACTTGGGAGGCAGAGATCCATCTGGATCTCTGTGAGTTTAAAGCCACACTGGAAACAGCCAGGCATGGTGATCCACGCCTTTAATCCCAAGAAGTGAGCCTTTAATCCCAGGAAGTGAGGGCGGAAAGCAGAAAGGTATATAAGACATGAAAACCAGGAGGCTGGTTAAGCTTTTAGGCTTTTGAACAGCACAGTTCAGCTGAGAGGCATCCAGTCTGAGGAAATAGGATCACCTGAGGAATTGGTGAGGTGAGGAAGCTGTGGCTTGTTCTGCTTCTCTAATCTTCCAGCGTTCACCCCAATACCTGGCTCCGGGTTTGTTTTAATTAATAAGTCCTTTTAAGATTCATGCTACAGCTTCCTTCTGGTTTCTCCCTCCTCTAGCAACCATTAACAGCCAACAGTGCCTCAAGAGGAGGTGTGGCCTCATGGGCACCTCCTCTGTCTGTGAGGGAAGCATGAAGGGCCTGACCTTGTGCAGGTATCCATAGCCGCTCTGTGTTCATGATTGCAGGGGACGTGCTACATCTGAATGGTGGTATCCTACGGCACTCTTCCCCATCTTCCATTTCTTAAATTCTTTCCTCTCCTTCTTTTCTGATGTTGGCTGATCTTTGGGAAAAGGGCGTTTCCATTTTCCTTAACTCCATTTACATTTCCCCCCCAGTATCATGGTTCTTTCCCAATTATGCTTTTTCAAACTCATGTCCTCAAAATGATGAATACATGTGAGAATTAGAAATTATAGTTACAGTTTGCCTTGGAAAGGACAAAGAGCACATACAGGATGCTTAATTATTAAATAATCCAATATTAGTTACCAAGTGTATTTTTCAGTTTCCCAACAATTTTGTATTAATCACTGCTGACCATGATGGTGTTTTGATTCCTAAATACTTATTTTTGGAACTCCAAACAAGAGAGCAGTTGAACTAACAATGTGAAGTTCTCTGATCCACTAGGAAGGTGTAAGAAGAAGTAGTCTGAGTTCGAGGCCAGCCCCACTGATGGAGTGGGGAAGGAAGAAGGAAGAGCAGCCAGCAGGGTGCTGTTCTGTCTCAGGGGCTGGAGCTGGGGCAAGGCCGCCCCCAAAATGGTCACATCTCATTACAGCCTTAGAACGCAATGTGCTTACTCACTAGCCTTAGGATGGGCACTCAGCCAGTCATGGTCCCACAGGACACCTTCAGCTGCATTTGCGCTGAGCCTCAGCAGAGGAAAAGAAGGATGACTGATGTCTGAGAGGTCCCTGCCCTGTAACCAAAGGCAGAAAATCTAAGATCTGTAGTCGTGTCCCTAAACGTCAACTTAAGAAATCTGTAACCTTGTTCTCCGTGTTTGTACAAAGCCATTTGCAGCAGCCAACAAACTAATTTCCAGACTCCAAGGCTGGTTTCTGTCTTTGCTGTAAGACCAAGCATTGTTTTTAGAGAACCACTGTCGCCCGGTGAAGGCCACTGGCACTGTCTCCTTAAACACAATGTCTCCTAGCTCTCGATACTTCATTCACAACAGAGAAATAACCCAAGGACATCTCAGTCCTCCCTAAAGACCCCAAAGTGAGACCGTAAAGTGGGAATTTCCTTCCTGCTAAAAGCTGAACTCTGCATTTCCTAGTTTGACAAACTGCTCTCTTCCAAATGAATCAATGAGCTAATCCTTGCAGACCACCTCTGGACGAGTGCCCATCTTTTCTTTACCACTTTTCTCAGGATACTGTCCCTTAATGAGTTGGCCTTGTTTCCCTTTTGGCCACTGACACTTGCTTCCTTGTCCTGGGACTCTGCAGACATGTCCATTTCTCCTTTATAGACTCTAGTTTCTGAGGGTAGGCAAGTCTTCTCCCTCTCTCCCTTGTCTCTGTCTTTCCATTCTTCTCCTGTATTCCCAATGGTGTCACTATGCTTGGCATACCATAAATGCTTAATAAATTGACTTTAGCAACAGGGGGCGAATTACCTTAAAGGACAACATTTATTCCTTCAAGAAATGGCTCATTAGATAATTAAATATTTACACTCACTTCTTCCAGTCTAATTAACAATGTTATCTATGCACACAGACAAATGTACACACAGTACACCCTAGTTACCCTGAGCCAATCTTTGGGCAAACACAAAAAGAGGATCAACCCCACAAATAATTAAAACATAAACTGGGTCATATTTTGTTCCTGGTTTTCCTTGAGAAAACTGACATGATGCTTAGCAGCAAATGAAAATTTATTTTGCAAATCCATATCCACAAAATGCCACCAAGCATGGGTCATGCATCTTTCTTTTCTGATTTTGATCCCATTGCTATGACTTAGTGTGGTAATTATATTACAGAGCTATTATCCGGTGAAATGAAAATGGCAAAACAATTTAAATGCTTGTCTAAAGAGACTCTGTTAGAATGCAATTATGAGTGAAATTACAGTGGCAAAATAATTGAAATGCAAGTCTAGAAGGCAGAGTCATGAAACCATAAAAACGCTTCTGTTAGGGACTCACACCCTTGAGTGAAACCCAGTCCTCCTGAGGACACAGTTTCGATTCACTGAAGCAGGCAACATTCATAGACAGATGAAACAATCCAGGTGCCTCTTCTTCTGTAGTGTTATCTATACTTGTCCAGGCTACCCAAAGATGTATCTCACCATCGGGTGCAGGCTTCTATGATAGACTGATAAGGGAACCCTATGCAACGTTGGGCTTCCATTCTGCACCATGTAGATAAAGGAAAAAGGGCAAGTCTGGCCTGGGCTTTCCTGTAATGTGTCCAATATAAAAGCTAATGTCATTGCTTGAAGAGGGCTTCCTTCCAAATTTAAGCCTGCAATGACGAAGTACCCATATGGATACAGTTCTTAGGATCTGACTTGAAACATTCTACTGATGATACATCCCCATGTGGATACAATCCTTAGGATCTGACTTGAAACATTCTACTGATACATCCATCCCTTTGGCAAAACCTTGAAAATTCCCGGACAAGCAAGCTTGTACTGATACACTTGCCTACCAAAGGAAAAGAAAATCAGCAAAACAAAACACAGTGTCAGATATGAGAGATCTGCTGAAAAAAATCAATTTGATGACTAGCTGAGCTAGATGGTGAGGTCTGCATTTTGATGGTTGAACACACACACGTGAGTCTATCAGCAAAAATATGCAAGTTGTTCCCAGCTCCCACCTGTGACCCTTCACAGTCTGCTTTCACGATCCAGTTTTTTTTTTTCATTTACACAGAAGGAAATAAATACTCAGAGAGAGAGAGGAGCTAATTTAAAAAATAAAATGCTTTAAAGGAATCAAACAATGTCAGTCCTTCTCTCCTTTGTGATTTTCTCTTGTGGTGCCAGAGAGAAAGCTGTGAAGTGATATCTAGCCACGTACAATTTCTTTGCATCAATGATTATGACATTATTTAATAAACTAACTATTTTACAAAACAAAAAAATTGTAAGTTCTCCGTTTCTCAAGCTTAGTTTATAGAAGTCTCCTGGAAACATAGACAGTAGTATTCTGATTTCTTTTATAGACTGAATTGTGTAAAGATTTTCATCCACACAAACATGTTCTTTGAGGTGGCATTTCTTTTTTTCTTTCTTTTCTTTAAAAATATTTATTTATTTTATGTATATATGAATGCTCTATCTGCATGTATGGCTTTATGCCAGAAGAGGGCCAGATCCCACTAGAGATAGTTGTGAGCCACCAGGTGGTTGCTGGGAATTGAACTCAGGACCTCTGGAAGAGCAGCCAGTGCTCTTAACTGCTGAGCCATCTCTCCAGCCCTGAGACAGAACTTCTAAGAGGAGTTTGAGAATCCTTCTGACTTAGTGTATCAAGTATCAAGCAGTATATCAAACACACAAGTTAAACTATGTGTGTTTGTTTCTCCAGCTTACCTCAAGAATATTAACTACAGCTCCATAGAATAAGAACCTTGGTGCATGGTGAACTGAATATGAACATTGAATCTGTTGTCTAGACACCTTACAGAAGTCTTATCTCAACACATAGAACTGAATTATTAATAAAATTTGAAGTCGATTTTAAAACCATATTAGAGAATGAAGTTTGTCCAGCTTAGGTATGAAGGTACAAACCTTGAAAACAAATTTAAAATCTCCTACAGAAAATTCTATGTATAGAACTAATTGGAAAAAAAGAGCAAACATTCTCATAGATCACAGGGGGAAAAGCATCAGTGTTCTAAAAATAAGTGACAGTATTAGATGTAATATCTGGAATCAACATTCATGAGTTTATTTAACCTCCATTTAGAAAGGCATTAAGTGAGTTTTCTATAAAGATACTGGGGATCAAAACCAGGGCTCTGCACATGCTTGGCAAGTGCTCTACTGCTGAGCTACATCCCCAGCTCTACCTTAGAAGTCAAAAAAGGAGACACTGCCTGCCGGGTGGCAGTGGTGCACGCCTTTAATCCCAGCACTCGGGAGGCAGAGCCAGGTGGATCTCTGTGAGTTTGAGGCCAACCTGGTCTGCAGAGAGAGATCCAGGACAGGCACTAAAACTACACAGAGAAACCCTGTCTCAAAGAGAGAGAGAGAGGGAAAGAGAGAGAGAGAGAGAGAGAGAGAGAGAGAGAGAGAGAGATCAATGCAAGTCTATACTGCCAAGTACACATGTGAAATAGATTAGTGTGTTAGTTAATGAAAGGCTATATTCATAATAGTAACCTACAAGATTGTATTGCTAGTGATGTCAGAGCTATGTGTATGTGTAGATTTTATAACATTTGCATATCAATTAATGATGCACTTCTCACTTCTCATTAAATGGCACATGACTTTCCTAGAGTAGGTTGAAATATATTTCTCTAACTTTAATATACACACAGATAAGTTGTATTGATGAATATAGAAAACATGAAGAAATTATCACAAAATTTACAGAATTACAAAAAATCTACAGAACCCAGGTAAGAGTCTATACAGGGGCTCACTACACAATTTCTCTAATTTTTTTTGTATTTATAAGATTTTTCATTAAAAATTGCTGGGAAAATGCAATGCTCTAGATGAGAGTTGTTTATTCTGTGCTCCATAAAGAAAGCATTTTCAGAACTGTCTCACCAACATAAAGCACTCACCTAGCCATCCAGATCCTGAATTCGGTATGCAGAGGTCAGTCTCTGCACTGGGCAAAACGAAGCCGACCACAAACACCTCCACGCCATCTGCCATGAGTGCCATGCCCAGGACGAAGAAAAGGGCCCACTGGAAACGACCATGGCCACACTCCTGGATTATCAGCTCATACTGCTGGGCCAGCTCTTCCTCATCAGCCCTCCTCTCTGACTCCAGCTCTCTGCGGTCCTTGTACTCATCTCTTTTGGGCTGTCCCACAGACACTATGCTGTCCTTCCCTTGGTTCATGCTGGGGATGCCCTGGTACTCCCCTTCATAGATCTCATCCTCTTCATCATGACCCTCCGTGGCCTCACTCGAGCCTTCATCATCATTGGCCTCTCCACTGTAGGTTTCGCCAGGTGGGTAGTAGTCATCATCATCATCTTCATCCTGGAACCGACTGTAGGACCGCTGGGTGTATTCGTCCTGGGCCCGGTCCACGGCCTGGTTCACCTTCTTCACTGTTTGCTTCTTCACCTCTTTGGCAATGTCCTTGGCACCCTTCATCAGTGAAGTCCTATCCTTGTAGGAGTCTTCCATGTTTTCTCAGCTGACGGCCAAGGCTCAGTAGGGAAGTGTCCACGGACGGAGTGTTCAGCAGCTCAGCTGGAAGAGCATCCTCCACCTGTGGTTGAAAATAGAGCTGCACAAGAAGAAGCAGGAGAGAAGCACATTAGTCCTTTCCCTATGGCTTCCACCACCCAGCTCTTGGACCCTTTGCACTAACCCCGTGCGGTCGTAGAAAGACACAGAATGCACTTTTCCTGCTTAGATTGCACACACACACGTGAGCACACTATGTAACTTCTTTGTTCAAGCACAACCCGCACCTGGAGTAGCTAGCCAAGTTGTTACTGTAGTTTTTGTTTTAAAGACTCTTGTTGTCAGGGTAACATTACTCGGGTATTCTACTGAGAACGAAGCTGACGACCTCACAGCTTTTAAAACACAAACACATCCTGTCTCAAAAGGCTCCCCCAAGACTCAAAGATCATCAAAGAAGAGAGAGTAGAAAGATTGAAGAACCAGAGGTGCTGGAGGACTATAAGGAAACTGTTTCCCGCGACAACAGGACAGCTACACAAATGAAACCACAGTGGTTGTGACGACATGCATAAGGCCTGGGCAAGCTCAAGCTAGAAAAGAGTCTCAGCATGGAGACAGGGGGTGGGGGTGGGGGGGGGGGTGGGGTGGGAGAGGCGAGGTGGCCAGGAAGTCCCACTCCTAGCTGAGGAGCTGTTGGTAAATAATAGCTGCTGGGAGAAGCAGAGTCAGTTTTCTCTAAGACGATGACCTCCGGTGGGACCGCCATGCTCTGTGAACCTGAGCACAACCGCACTCAGACTGGATAAGTTTTTCTTTCTTTTTTTTTTTTGAGGGGGGCCCCAAGTGGGGGGGTATGGAGGTAGGGGTAGATGTGGGAAGAATTGAAAGAAGGGGAATGGTTACGATCAAAACACATGGTAGGAAATTCTTCAAGAATTAAAAAAATATTGTAAAAAAAGATGTAAAGATGTATCTTGACTCACAAGACACACAGACAGGTACAGACTCACAGGACATACATCTACACACAGTGACGTCACAGCAGGATGAGAACCAGAAGAACCCCTGGTCTCTCTTTCCTTGCACTGAACAGCTCGTTGTTCAATGCTCAGACCGTCATTCCACCCGTCAACCTGCATTGTCCCCACCCCCATGTACGCTGTCGACAAAAGACTCCCAAGGCACTCCAAATGGCCACAATACCTCCCTTTCCACAGCAACTGCATCTGTGGGAAATTGGCAGGTAATCAAGTGAGTTTATGTGACCATCATGGAATTAGAAGACATATTTTGTTTGTGGAGGTCTTCCCTCTCAGAGCTCACTGCACTTGGACAGGAAGAGGAAAGCCTGGTGTGATGTGCCTTCACATCTCCACCTGCTTTGTGTATAAAGCCCTCCAAGCTTTATCTCTACTGTCCTCGAGTGTAGACACTGGTGGATGCAGAATTCGATGCCATGTAGGAAGTGATGTTTCTTCCACAGGCAGGTCCTATCTGGAGGAAGTAGGTCACTCCTTCCTTGGGGGCACTCTAGTACCAGGTTCCTCTCTTTCCCACTTGCTATCTGCTTCCGGCCCCCATGAGGTGAGCAGTTCTGCTCTACCACAGACTTCTGCCATGATGCTTTCTCTGCCTGATCACAGACTCGCAAACAACAGAGTCAGTTGACCACAGATTGCAACATCGGGAACGCAGCTAAAAGAAATCCTTCCTTTAAAATTCTCTTAGATACTTGTTGTAGTGATGCAATGCTAACTAATACAAAAGCCGCACTTGGATTGAAAGCAGTAGCTCTCAGAGTGAAGTTTCCTAACCAGGTATGGCCAGGGCTCACAATCATCTTAAGACATCATTCATGTTTTGCAGGGAGTACTCCTTTGTTTCTAAACAAATGACAGTACAACACATCCTGTGCACCAGGCCCTGATAAAAATCACAATTCATTGACAACCAATGGGCTAGGGAGCTGGTTCAGCAGTTAATGTACTTTCTGCATGAGCAAAGGACTGGTGTGAGATCCCTTGAATCCATGGAAATGCTGGGTGGCAGC
>CABHPP010141343.1:21853-32010 GCA_902168425.1 Peromyscus attwateri | reverse complement strand
CCATGGAGGAAGCTGGCGCCATACAGCACACCCATTAAACGCCTCCCCTGCCCAGTCTCTCACAATATTGCTCAGAATCCCCTTCCAAGTAAACCTCTTCCAATTGAGTGTACATGTGAGGTCTGGTTGGAAGCATTTCAGGCCTGGGGGCAGGGGTGTGGGATGTATGTGCTTGTGTGTGTATGTAAATTATGGTATGTTTGTAGAAATGTGTGTATTTAGGTATGCACATATGTGTGGGGTATGGTATGTGTATATGGGGTGTATGTGTAGTGTGTGGCATATGTATGTAATGTGTGTAAAGTTGAAAGTTTGGTGTGTGTGTGTGTGTGGTATGTGGACTATGTATATGTGGTGTGTGTATGGTGTATGCATGTATGTATATAGGTGTATGCATAGGTATGCATATAGATATGTATATGTAGGGGTATGTGTAGGTATGTGTGTGTTTGTGTAGGTATGTGTGTGTTTGTGTGTGTGTATGTGATATAGGTATATGCTTCTAAGTATGTGTGTGTGTCTGTATGTACAGGTGTGTATGTGTAGGTATGTGTATAGGTATGTGTGTGGGGTATGTGTATATGGTATAGGTGTATGTATAGATGTGTATGTATGTATGTGATATAGGTATATTCATCTAGGTGTGTGTGTATGTAAGTTGTGTGTGTATGTGGTAGAGGTGTGTATATAGATATGTGTGTGTGATGTAGGTATATGTGTCTAGGTATGTGTGTGGGTGTGGGTGGGTGTGGGTGTTGGTCTGTGTGTAGTGTGTAGTTGGTGTGTGTTAGCATCCTCAGGACTCCTTCTCAGGCTTGAACTCTAGCCTGTACCCTTTCTCTTAGTGAGATGGCCCTACTCTGACTCTAGTCCCTCTGTCCTTCACAAATAAAACTCCAATCTGGGATGAGGTAGAATGAGGTTCCAGAAAAGGAAGTTCTTTCCAAGCTCCAAAAGACAATACACATGCCACATGCCGAATCCTGCAGAGGAGGAAGATGGAGGGACTTTGTGTTCTCTGCTCCAGAAATGTTCATTGATGCAACAATTAAACAAGAGAAGGAGTTGAGTGTAATTGGGCAGAAGCCTGGATATGAATCCCAGCTCAGCTGCTTCCTTGCCCTGTGACCTTCGGCAAATCACCCCCTAGCATTTCCTCTTCTACAATGGGGCTATTAGCATTCACACCACCATCCAGCTGTTATGGGGATTAAATGAGTCAACATAGGTCAGAGCCCTTGGCACAGTGTCTGTGCAATGCTTTCTACAGCATTCACATGGCTGATGTGGCCATTAAGCCAGGGTGTCTTGACACTGTCTTGACACACCAGCTGGGGATCTTGGTGTCATATGGATTCTGACCCAATGGGTGTGGATAGGGCTGAGATCTGGATTTCTAAAAGGCACCCAGGGGGTGCTGTTGTTGGCGAACTATGGTCCACACTTTCAACAGGAAGGGGTGAAGTCACTACTACCCTAGAGCCTACAGGAAATTCACCGACAGAGGTCTAAGCTGCATGTATTTCTCTGCCTGGAGACCTGGCTGGGATCGCAGCTTGGCCGCCATATTCATACCTGCCTTTTGTATCGGTTTCTGGATGATTGACCAGTGCCCTACAGTGGAAGTTCCTGAGGACATAATTTCCATGATCGCCAACCCAGCTATCTGGCATAATACAAGTGACTAATCACATGTGTTGACATGGAAACTCATGTGGAAAGCCCCAGTGCCTTTACATGCCTGGTAGCTGAGTGCTCAGTGCCCCAATCCAGGAATGCCAGGGATGGTGGCCTTGTGGGACTCCTCAAGCAAGGCTAGCTCCCTGTGAGCATCTGCTGGGGTGGCAAGAGCCCAAGAGGTGGGGAGAGGGGAGGGCACTCCCACCCCTTCCTGTTCCAGAGCCTGGCAGCTGGGTCTGACCAGCTCTCCAAATACCTAAGGAACAGAAGGGGATGGCCACAGAGGAACACTCCCTGTCCATTTCTCACCCAGGGGCTGGGTGAGGTGGCAGCGCCTGGCTGGCCTCCAACAAGATTCAATCCCTTCTAGATTTCTTGAGGTTGATAATTATGGGGTGGCTTCGTAGGCTGGTGATGCCACCAAGGACACAAAGTCCTTCCACCTTTCTCTTTCCAGACTTGGCATATGGCATATTAAGTTGTCATGTATTTATTATCGTCTGTCCCCACTGCTGGAAGTAGTATCTTCCAGACTTTTCATCCTCCCTCAGTTTCCCCAAACATTTAATGGCCACTACAGCCAATACCTGCTTGGTGCTCATTCGCACTCTGTAGACTCATTTGTATGTGGGATGGCTCACCCTATCTGTTAGCAATTGACCCAAACCACACAGCTCACAGTGGCTGAATTAACACTAAACAACACCGACAGTGACCATCATCACTGTCAGCCGTGTGCTGCTCACTCTTCTAGGTGCTTCCCATATATCGACTCCCCTCACCACTGCTCTCTGGCCAGCTCCCTCTATTACTGTCTCCTTTCTACAGTGGACAAATGGCACAGAGAGGAGGTGACTTCCACAAAGCGGCATGGCTACTAAGAAGCACGAACCACAGGCCAGGACTGCCCGACTGCTGAGCCTATTTTGACCCTGTCTGTAATGCAGTTGAACTCTCTGGTCCCTGTAAGCACACGTCAGCAAATGCTACCCAGAGCCACTTTCTACCCACAAGCAGCCAGGGCCTCTTTTCTTCCTCGTGATACCCTCCTACTACGATTCCCCTGCAGGAGTCCTGTGATGGCCTGAGCCTGCCTTTTCTTTTCCGTGACGGAGGACTGCAGCTTCGATATGTCAGCTGCCACCTAGGGCACCACACTGCTTCCCCGGGACCTGGTTCTTTTCGTCTCTCACATGATGTCTTCCAGCCTAGAGATCACAGAGGTACCCAAAGACAGACAGGCACCCAACGTGCCAGCAGTAGGGACAAGACTAGGCCTCAGGCCTCCTGAATCAGACTGGCACCTGTGAGTAGGAAGGCACCCGCTACTCCCTGGGTGCCTGGATAACTTCCTCCAAGCTTAGCTGCCCTGCCAAGTGTCTTAGGTTACACAAAAGGCAGGCCGTTGCCCTCCTTCTCCCCCTCCTATTCCTCCTCCTCTCCCTTCCGCTGTCCACCCTTCTTCCCTCCCACAGGAAAGTCTCCCTTGAGGTGGGTGGACCAGCAGCTCTGCCAGGACCAGGCCATTCATAAGGCCAGAGACGCCCAGTGTGGGATGGGTGAGGGTGGAGTGTGTGTGAGGGGGGACGGGGATGGGGGGTCGGGGACAAGGCTTTTAGCCAGCGGGAGTCTCAGCTGAGGCCAACCAGCGATGAAGGCAGAGGCTGAGCCCTTCCCACCCCAAACTGGCTGGAGTCTGCACCCAGTCGCCAGCTGTGAGGGGGTAAGTCACTCAGCCAGTGCAATCCAGCAAAACCCCATGAAGACAAAGTGTTCTGTTTCTTGCCTTAGCCAATACAGCTGCCGTGAACTATGTGCAGCCATGAGGACTTGAATGGAGTTAGCCTGACAGAGGAGTATGGTGGTTTGTTTAATTTCAGCCCATTTACACAGCCACGTGCAGCAGACACCTGCACAGGTAGGTGGCACAGACCTTAACTTTCCCAAGTCTCAGTTCCCTCGTGTGTGACGACAGGGAATGTGACACCCAGGTCCCTTCCTTGCCTCAAACGACAATTGGAAAAACGAAACAATGTGGTCGTGTAGAGTGAGCTCCAGCTGGGGGTCAGGACTCCTGAGTTCCGTGTATTAGTGGCTGTGTGGCCTTGGGCAAACCCCCAACCCCCTCTGAGTCCTGGGCTGTCTGTACAGTATGGAGTTATTTTGAGTTTAAAATTCTTAGCCAGGAACTCATGGATGGGCATGAAGGGAAACAGAAAAGAGTAGGTTTGCGTGACTCTGTAAGTGTGTGTGTGTGTGTGTGTGTGTGTGTGTGTGTGTGTGTGTGTGTGCGTGCAGGTGTGCTCATCATGGGAGGCAAACCCCAAACTTCTCCTAGTCTTCTAAGGGCCCCATGAAGGTGAGCCCCTAGCCTAGATGGGTTCCTCCAGAAGGCTGAAAAGCTGACTTCCTGGGCTCCCTCCCAGACACACTGACCAGGTGGCTGGGACACAGAGCCCTGTCATCTGCATTTGTAACACATTTGTACCCAAATCCTGGTCTGCAGCCCCCGAAGGAAACTCTGGCGAGAAGCCAGGCAGCACAGCCTTCCCAAGACTTGACATACATGAGTCTTTATCAAGCCCTAGTTTGTATTTTTAAAACCCAACTGGGATTTTAAAAACTAAAGAAAAAGGTAACAATGATGATATATTACTGAACCCCAGTGACTCCTTTCTCTGGCTTATCTTCCAACACTGGTATACAGTAGGTGCCAAGCACTGTCCTATGCTCTTTATACATATTAACTCAGGATTACAATGATTGTGAACACTTAATCCTCACAACATCCGTGTCTCTTTTTTCTCCTGCTGCTGTGATAAAACACTGTGAGGCAAGTAGCTGCAGTTCAGGGTACAGACTATCACAGCAAGAAGTCGAGGCAGCTGAACTGGAAGCAGCTGGTCAGATGGCGCCCACAGTTGGGAAGCACAGGGCCACAGCTGCTAATACTCAGATAGCTTTCTCTCTCTCTCTCTCTTTTTCAGACAGGGTCTCAATATATAGCCCTGGTTGTCCTGGAACTCTCTGTAGACCAGGCTGGCCTCAAACTCACAGAAATCTTCCTGCCTCTGCCTCCCAAGTGCTGCAATTAAAAGCACATGCCACCATGCCCATGCTTTCCCCTTTTTTCTGCAGTCCAGAACCCACACCGTTCTGGAATGGCACTGTCCACTTTGAATTCGGGTCTTCCCAACTCCATTAAACCAACATAACCCTCACAGGCCTGGCCAGAGACTAAATAATTCCCTCCAGATGTGCCTGGAGGCCTAGGTGATCCTGTAGCCCGTAAAATTGACAGCTAACATTAACCATCACAATCCCAAGGTGGTTGATGCTATTGCCTCATTTTACAGACAAGGAAACTGAGGCTCAAGGATGTGACCTCTTCAAGGTCACACAGCTCCAAAGTGGTAGAGCTGGGATCAAGCATAAAACCTAGGCTCTGCACCTTACCGATTTCATCTGAAGGCCCAAAAGGCTTAGTCAACATCCCACCGGCCCAAGAACTAAGGGTTCTTGGGAGTCTTGCTTCATCCCTCCCCCACCGAGAAGACTGGGCGCAGGAGGGCTGCAGGGAGGTGCAGGCCCCACACTCACTTGCCCTCCGAGCCATAGCTGTTCATGCTGTCTTCGATGGACTCGTGGCTGGCTTGGCGCAGTGTCCGGCTGGGCATCTCCACCGCCAGTCCTGTCTCTGTGCTCCTCTGAATGGCACCCTTCAGCCTCCGGCTGTCTGCTGTTGAGCACAGGGGCCAAGAGAGATGGGGAGAGACATGGGGAGTGGGAGGGACAGAGAAAGAAGTTGTCTGGTTAGTGTTTCAGCAGCTGACAGCAGCCAAGCTTCAGCCCTAACCCAGCCCGCCAATGTCCTTGGTCCCACTGGCTCGCCCCATACCCACACCCCTGGGGCACAGGGTGCTTGCCCTTCATAGCTACCCAGCATCCAACACCCTCTCGAGCTTTGTTAAGGGATAGGCTTATTTGCATACTTTTTCCCCTGCAGTCTTCTCCAATATCCCCCTTGTCCACGGATACCATCTCAAACACCTACTATGGGTCATACTCTTTCGGGTGCTCTGCAAGGTCAGGCCAGGGCTTCTCAATGCCAGAGTGACTGACTCTGTGGGTAGCATCCTGCCATGTTGTTGGCGCTTTCTTGTTCACTGTGGAATCCCTAGCAGTGTCCCTAGCCCTCGTCACTAGATGTTAGGAGCATCCCAGTCCAGTCATGCCAACCAAAATGTATCCAGACATTACCAACTATTCTCTGGAGAACAAATTCACCCTCACTGAGGACCACTAAGATCACTGGCTTTGTAGCCACATGGCAGGACTCAAATCCTGAATGCCTTTCTCATTGGCTAGAGAGCGCATGAAAAACTCACCAGCTTCCCTGGGTCTCCATTTGCTTATCTGTAAAATGGGAGAGCTGCAAGGTAATGATGAAACAAAATGGCCTTTGCGGTTGGAATTCCTTCCCATCATGCTTTTCTTTATCAGCCACTCACTCCTTTGCCTCCATCTTGTGATGCAACCCTCTCTCTCTAAAGGCCTCTAACCAACTCATGTCAACCGAACCCCTCCACAGCCAGCCCCTCTGCCTAAGAGCCTGTGTTTGGTGTTTCCTGGTGCTGACTGCGCAACGTGGTTATGTGTTGGCTTTTTATTGGCCAGCTTCCACATAGGCGTGTTCACCAATGGGAGCCTCTGAGCTCACTGTGGACATCCAATTGGTGACTGCTGGGTAAGCCACGGTGCCCCAAGGAGTCCATAAAGCTGAGGTTCCTAGTCTCCCTGCTTCAGTGCGGAGGACAATGGCACACATCAGGGACTGGTTCACAGAGCCAGTGAGGAGGAGCAGCAATATGCCCCTTCCCAGAAGGTATCCCTCAGAGCCCCATGGCCTGATAATTCATGGTAAGCCTTACCTGTCCAATGGGGACTATGGCTCACTATGGATGGGGTAGATTCTTTTTTTGTTTGTTTGTTTGTTTGTTTGTTTGAGATAGGGTTTCTCCGTGTAGTTTTGATGCCTGTTCCTGGATCTCGCTCTGAAGACCAGGCTGGCCTTGAACTCACAGAGATCCACCTGGCTCTGCCTCCCGAGTGCTGGGATTAAAGGCGTGCGCCACCACCGCCCGGCTGGGGTAAATTCTTAATGAGACCTTTCTTATAGTACCCCACCTCCAGCCTTCTCTTCTGGCCTCTTCCCAGCACTATAATGGCATCGTGGCTTCACGACTCTCAGAGTCTCAGATACCCATGTAGAGAGCTATCAAAGCTGTGTGTATTTGCCCAAGTGTGTGCTTACATGTTCCTGTGCCCTGCATGCGCCCCTGGTGTACTGATACAGAAGTGTCTGTATACTCAGAGAAACACATATGAATACACACACAAAGATGCAAGGAATCTAAATGTCTATACATGTGTGTTTCCACCTGTAGCTAGCTGCTGTCTGTGTCTGAGGGCAACCAGGTGGTGTGTACCTGTGTCAACCGACTGTCTGTGTGTGTTTCCATGGGTCCCTAGCCACTGTTCAATGTATGTCTGAGGGTAACTGGGTACACCAGATGTGCATCCTTAAAAGGTCCACGCCCACCCACTGGAGAAAGCACACCGAAGAGGCAGCAGTGCGCATTTCTCTGTGTTTCACCCAGTGTCTATGAACACGTGATGGGAGTGTGTTCTGTCTGCCTGCATTTATTTTCTCTAACCTGCTTCTCTCTAACCAGCTGTCTCCATTCCCACTTCTGTGTTCAACGGGTACAGAGTTATGGACAGACCCAGAAACACCCAGGTAAGAGAAGCGTCCCTCTACACACAAACACATGGAGACAAGTGCAGTCATGTACAGGGACAAACAATCCCTCCCTGAGGCCTCAGATCCACAACCAGCACCTGCAGACATGCTTCAGACACCTTCCCAGGCATCTGATCCCCATCCCTGAGTGCTGTGCCCCACCTCCATGTCACTGTCACGGACAGACAGAGTCATGCATGACAAAGAGCTCAATCCCCAGGGCTGAGGAGACCAGGATGTATTTCATGTCTGTGACAGCCTGTAGCCCTCAAGGAACCTCACACGCAGGCTCCTGGGCCTCATGCCAGCTGGATTCAGGAAACAGGGAGTCTGGCTCTTAAGGAGGATGGCCCGGGCAATGGCCATGAAGATCAGACTGCTCACTCATGGAGCTTGTAAGGGGTTAATGATGGGATGTTTGCCACCATGCCTGGCACACAGTGGATACTACTCAGAAGTGGCTACAGTCATTACAGAGAGAGAATGACCTCATGACACTTCCCAGTTCACCCTCTCCAACTGTCTTGCTGACGTTTTCATAAACATGCTGTATTGTCTCACCTGGAGACGCTCTGTGCAAGCACTCCAAGAATGCTCACCATCTAACCTCAGCTACTCAACTCTTAATCTCTTGCTGATGCTGTCTCAGGCTCTTATTTCCTAGGAGGAAGATGTCCCTCCTCTGGGAGTGAGGAAGATCAAAACACAGAAGAGACATCGTCCAGTCTCATCCTGAGTAAGATCACATCAGGACAGGTGGGTCATAGGGCAGGAGAGTTGGGAAAGCATGAACACAGTCACTACAGACTCAGGGGCAACCATCCCCTCCATAGATAATGGGGACAAGTGCCACTACCTGGTAGATTAAGCACGGGGAAGGCTTTCCAGAGGTGGTGAACACTGGGCAAAGGACTGTTTCCGTCCTGCACAATTGCCATTGTGGAGCTCAGAGTTTGTGTTCTATGGACCCTGGGTACCAAAAGTGCAACCAGCTACCCTCAAAGACTGGCCAGCCCTGTTGTATAATAAACAACATGGATTCCCATTTTTCACAGGCACTCAGCTTTGCTGTACCCCAAATTCCAATTGTATAGTTTGCATTTTCTCCTACAGGGTCCTAAGTCCCCCCCTCTTCCAATTTATTAGAGGGAGGAGAGACGGAGACGGGGAAAGGGACAGGAGGCAGCAGTGACCAAGGACTAGAGGATGGAGCTGAAGTGGCATGGTCCCTGGCTCTGTGGCCTCACTGTTGAGAGGGGAAGCTGGCAAGTAGACGATCAGTGATTAATCGCAGGTAAGCTACGTGCTGGAAAGAGCCAGTGTTAGATGTAGCGGTACACCCATGGTGGTCGGCAGAGATGGGGACTAACTTAGGACACTGATTCCTTTGCCCACTGAGCCGGAGTTATGGACTCTGTCTTTCTTTGACATCTTTGATAGTGAATTCTACTGGATCTCCACCTGCCTCTGGCCATGGCCTTTGCTGTTCACAGTCCCACTGGCTTCTACACACATTAGGCCCTTACTATCCATGCATCCTTGGGGACCCCCCCCTCACCACCCTATGCAAACGAGCCCTACACTCTAGTCACAGCCCCTAAGCCTGTGTTTTTTGCTACTGCATTCCATCACCATAGAGAAGAGAACCAGGTCCCTGGACTCAACCTACAGAAAGCTCAGTCTGCTATGGGCTTTCTTCTTCCAATAAGCTTCTAATCCATGTGCCCCCAGACTCAGAACCCCCCAGGATTACAGAGGCTTTTTCTCTCATTTATTGTGTTCCAGGGCTTGCAAAGTCTTTGTCCCTTATACTGTATATCCCCTTCGTGTCCATCTTCACAGCCAAGCACCCCTGCTACCTCAAGCTTGAACTCTAAATGGCTTCTGAGCCACCTCCAACCCACCACCCACAAGCCATTAACAGATTAAAACCCCACTTCAGACCAAGGACTCTTACTAGTCCATTCTACACAAGCAATCACAGAAGAACACAAAGCTATGCACCAAGGGGTCCCCCACTGTACTGTTCCCATCAATGAGATGCTGGAGTTAACTGCCCATCGATGAAGGACCAGTTAATTAAATGACACATCACCACAATAAAAGACCGTGTAACTGCTGAAAAGAATCATCTACATCCACAGTGACACAGAATGGCTCCCTCAGCATACTGGTAAGTTAAAAAAGCAGGTTGCAGGCAGTATGTAAAACATGGTGCCATTTCTGTAAAGCTATAGATAGCTGTGCATGCGTATGTGTATGTGTGTGTGTGTGTGTGTGTGTGTGAGAGAGAGAGAGAGAGAGAGAGAGAGAGAGAGAGAGAGAGAGAGAGAAAGAGCAGTTCATCCTTATATTTATTCATGTGAACAGAAAAATCTAGGAAGAGATGAACTAACTAAAAAGTCGATGGTGAGTAATTGTGGGGTGGGGTTGTTAGAAGAAGTGTGTACAAGATCATTTTTTATAACTTCTACATCTAAGTTTAAGTGCACAGACTGGAAGTGTAGAGCTTGGTGAATTTTTACAAACTAAATAAGATTGTATAATTAGCATAGATCTTAAAACAAACAACAGCAAGCATCCCTAGGACCTCAAGGAGCCCAGCGCTTTCACCAGTAGTTTACAGGGGCAGCCACCACGCAGGTCTGTCACGGCAGCCACCACGCAGGTCTGT
>CABHPP010141343.1:0-19911 GCA_902168425.1 Peromyscus attwateri | reverse complement strand
TCTCTCTCTCTCTCTCTCTCTCTCTCTCTCTCTCTCTCTCTCTCTCTGTGTGTGTGTGTGTGTGTGTGTGTGTCACGGTACAAGAGTCAGTTCTCCACTCCCACCACTTGGGGCCTGGGTCTTGGCCGCAAGCCCCTTCACTCGCTGAGCCATCCTGCTGGTACCCTCATTCAGATTCCTTCTTTAGTTAAGATTTATTTTTACTCTTTTTAATTGTGTGTAGGTGTGTGCATGTGTGTGTGGGTGTGTGCACATGAGTGTAGGTGTCAGCAGAGGCCAGAGGCATCAGATTCCCCTGGAACCGGAGTTAACAGATGGTAAAGAGTCGCCATGCAGGTGCTAAACACCAAACACCAGCCAGTGCTCTTAACCATGGAGCCATCTTTCCAGCCCCCAAGACAGTATGCTAATGAGCCACTGAGCTGAATTCACCAGTCTCTATCACAGAGTTCGAAGCCATCTCTTCCAAGGAGACTTTTTACCCAGCTCCTTGGGTTGACACCTGATCTCCACCTCTACTGGAGCATGTTGGAGCAGGGTCGTGCCAGCCCCATGTTGACAGTGAGAGCTCAGTCCTCATTTGCTTCCATTCAACACTGAGGACCCCACTCAGTTGCTCACCCCACTAAACCTGTGTTTCACTGGATTGGTGTACAGATAAGTCCCCAAGAAAACCACACGTCTCCAGCAAGAGAACGTTACTCAGTTGCTCATACCCAAATGGGAACGGGCTTCACACATCTTCTAAGAGCATTTACAAAGAGCAAGAAAATAATAATGACAAATTGTGAGAGCAGACGCAATTATTTTTGGCTGTTACCCTATTCCGTGCACGATTAGACACGTAATTCAATCTACAATGCCTTTGAGAGGCAAGCGTTCTAGCCTAATTTTACAACAAGGAAACAGGCTTGGAGCAGTTCAGTACCACATCCAGGCGTACATCAGACAAGCCGGAGCGAGTGCGAAGCCAGGACCAGAGTGGGAACCACAGACCCTGCATCCTCAGCCACTGGAGGTCTCGGGTGAAGGATGGAGGGTGGCGAGTTACTCTCACCTTGGCATCTCCCTGCAGGTGCATGTTGCTGGCTCTGTTTTCCACACAAGGAGCCTGAAGCTGAGAGAGGTTTCATGACACTTGTCCCAGGTCCCTAGGCTTTCCATCCCTAACCACCACTGGCCCCCCAACGAGTGTCTAAATCTCTGAGTGTGACCTGTAGGTCCACATAGCAGCCGATGAATCCCAAAGGGCAAGAGCTCCAGGTGACTCAGTTAATTAAAACCAGGTGAAGAGAAGCACCAATGTCCTGGGACACTGCTGCTTTTTCTGATGGCTACTACCTCCTCCCTCTGTGGCCAACCTCTCCCTGGCCTTGACATTCCTATTGGATTCAGTTTCTCCTACCTTACTTGACCGAGCTTTCAAATCCACCTGAAAACTGAAGGCTGAAACCATATGTGGGGTTCAGAGAACTGACAGCGTCTCTGGCTGTGTCTCCAGGGACAGGCAGAGGAATCATAAACCTGGTGACTTCTATGAAGAGCCTTCCCGCACCCCCTCCTTTGACCTAGAGTGATCAGAATCTGCCTTCTCTTGAGGCCAGATTAGCCTCCATTTGGAGCAAACTTAAGGACCCTCCAGACCAATACCTTCACTGTTCAGAGGACAACTGAGGCTCCAGGAGGGGCATGCATCATCAGTGGTCATGTCAGTGGTGCAAGAACTCATGGATGGCTCTCAAGCTCTCTGTTCTTTGGTCCACAGCTGCTCACTGAGATATCTACAGCATCTCCAGGAGGTTCTGGTGTCTAGCGGCCTGAAGCATGAGCCATGGAGTCTTCAGAACTTGGTTGCCTGGGTCCTTCACTCTGGCCCCAGCCATATCATTAGCCATATGATTTTTGAGTAAGTTGCCCCACCATGCTATTTCAGCCTCCTCCTCAGCTGTGCATGGTGGTGTGCATCTGTAAGCCCGGGATTCTGGGGACTCAAGTAGGAAAAGAGAAAGTCCAAGGCCAACCTGAGACCCAGGTTGCCATGAAATTCTACCTCAAAAAGAAAAAACAAATGTAAAGGGCTGGAGATGTGGCCCAGTAGTAGAGCATTTAAAAACACACACAAAGCTCCGAGTTTGACCCCATCGCTGAAACACACACAGATTTTAAAATATCTGACTGCCATTTTTCCTCTTCTATGGCAAATGTTGTGTCCACTACAAAACTGTCCTTCCCCACAAGCTCTCCCCTATGGCCTGCATGAGCTTTCTAAAGAAGACACCATTTCTTTGATTAGAAACTTTTGAGGCACCCCACGGCTTGCAGAATACATTAAAGGCTGTAACACACTGCTTTTCCGACCTGGTCCTAATTTACAACCCCAGCTCCATGCTGTTGATCCGGTTCCCTTTCCCCCAGTGAGCTCGGCATTCTGGTAGATGGAATACTTCCAAATGTGGCCAGCCGCCTCCCAAACTTCTTACAGCACCCTGCACAGAAAAGTCCTCTTTTAGACCCTCTCCTCTTCTCCCTGGATGGAGCTTTGTTTTGCTTTTGAGATAAGGTCTCACTATGTAGCTTTGGCTGGCCTGAAACTTGGAACAGACACCAGGCTGCCCTTGAACACACAGAAATCCGCCTGAGTCAGCTTCCCCATAGCTGGGATTCAAGGTGTGCCCCACCATAACCGGCCTAGGAGGGAGATGTTTTTAAAGCAACTGTTTGTTGAATTATAATATACACAAAGAAAAGTATACAGTTATGTAGTATACAGTTTGTAGGTGCTCAGAGCTTAGTGAATACTGCACAGTGTACTGGTCTACAGTGTCAGCTGTCAGCTGAGGAAACAGCATTCCTAATGCCCAGAAGCTCCCCCCGCCCACATCTAGCTACCTCCTCACAAGAACAGTTAACCGTTGCAATTCCTAAGAGCACAGACTGTGTTATTCATTATATTGTGTGCCCCCTCCCTGCCCTGTGTGTGTGTGTGGGGGGGGGTTATGTTTGTGTGGGTGTATGGAGACCAGAGGAGGTCAGTTCTGTGTGTCTTTCTCGAATACTCTCTATCTTATTTTTTGAGACACTGTCTTTCACTGAACCTAGAGCTCACTGATTGGCTAGAATGGCTGGCCAGTGAGCTCCAGAGATCTGCATGTCTCTGCCTACCCAGTGCTGGGCTTACAGATGTGCTCCATTGCTTTTTACATGCCTGCTGGGATCGTTCTCGGGTGCCCACTCACAGCAAGCACTTTACTGAGTGAACTACCTCCCCAGCCTCGCAGCCTGTGATATCTGGAGCCTCCTAATATACTTTCTTTACCGTCTGGCTTCTTTCACTCAAAAGTCTGCTTATGGGGTTTGTCATTCTAATGGTTTCATTCACTCTCTTTATTGTAGTACAATGTGTGAATGTATCAAAATAATTCTCATCCATTCTATTATTGGTGAGCACTTGGGTAATCTCCATATGGAGATATTACAAATGGCTCTGCCAAAATTATTCTTGCATGTGTCTTTTGGTGACCATTTGTGCACAGTTCTGCAAGGCACAAACCTAAGGCTGGAAATTCTGGGCCATAGGATACAGATTTAGAAGGTTCCCTACAGCATGCTCTGGACCAGGAAGGTTAACATACAGATTTTCCTTCAGCAGGAAGCAACATCCTGAAGAAATGGCATTCAGTGCAGGGACTCTTTGGTGGGAAATAATGGTGGAAAGATTGTTGATGAATGTTGACTTGGCTCACATCTGCATTCTCCGAATGGAAGGTTTGTTAAGTGTAAAAGGAATGGACAACATTTAGGGTGAAAGAGGAAGGAGTAGACACTAGTCTGGAACCATCTGGCATTAAGTAAACTCTTATATTGTCATTAACCTCCATCAACTGTTCTCCAATACCAGGCCTAATAGTCATCATTTCACTGATATTACGACCTGCATTTTCAGCATCTCCAGAATCAAGGTGCTAGATGACCAACGGCATGTAGAAGCTAAATTCTGCAAGGATTTGACCATCTTGGTGGTACACAAGTCGTGAGTGGCTCCTAAAGGCCTCAGACACTGCTGTGCATAGAGAAGCCAAGCAGCAGCCCCAACAACCACGGGAACTGTCCAGGGTGCTAGCTGGGGGTGGAGGTTTCACAGAAGGGACGATTTCAAGACTGGGAGACGCCCATCTCATCTAGTGTGTTTCAAAATCATACTTTCTTTCCACCAGCTGCCCCCAAAGAATCGTGTCTCAGGGGCTGGAGAAATGGCTCAGAGGGTAAGAGTGCCAGCATGAGGACCTGGGTATGAGATGCATGGGTATGGCCACATGCATCTGTAACCATCTTGGTGGTACACAAGTCATGAGTGGCTCCTACAGGCCTCAGACACTGCTGTGCATAGAAGCCAAGCACACACACACACACACACACACACACACACACACACACACACACACTTCCATTGATGCTGAGTATGGACCATTTTCACAGGAGAGTTGGAGCTAATGTACCTGCCCAAGGTGGGCAGGAAGCTAAAGCCAGAGCAGGATCTTGGTTCACTGCAGACCCAGTCATTTCTGCCCTCGGCTGGGGAGAAGAGAATGCCTCTGGCCTTATCACACAAGATCTGAAGGAGAGACCATACAGACACAAGGAGGAGACACAAGGAAGCAACGAGGCAAAGGTGGGTGGTGAGGATCTGAGAGCCCCAGCGTGGGAAAGGAGGACTGTGAGAGGGTCCCAGGCTAATATTTGCAACACTTATAACTGCGCTTTGTAACCTACCTGCTTCTGCCCTAGAAAGAAATTTTACTTGCACTTACCCAACAAACTATTTATTGGGCTCATTTCTTATGCCATGTTTCTCTTGGTGCGGGGATGGGGTGGGGTCTGAAGAACAATCTCCATCCTGAGGGGCTATCAGGAGGGAGAGGGCGGGGAGATGTAGCAGGTAATTTTCATTCATCCAACAATCTCTTTACTAATTACCTATTCAGTGCCCCAGCCTGTGCTCGAGGCTCACAATACAGACGAATGAAACCCAGACTTTGCTGAAACTCTGTCTACCTGAAGAGGCAGAGAAGTAAAGGGGCAATTACAACAAGGTGCTATAATTACGATGCAGTGCAGAGCAAGGGCAGAGATGTATGCAGAACATTATGAGACCCAGAGAGAGAGATAATTAGTCTTACTCCAGAGGCAGAGGCGGGGGTCTGGGTTGAAAGCAGAATCGTTTCCATGCTGAATCACACTTAATTGCAAATAAAATAGTATCTCATTGACCATACAAATGCTACGTTCTGGTACAGCTGAAGGTTATGTTAACAAGTGGGAGACATGTGGGAAGAAGGTGAAAAAAATGTGGACTCTAAAGGTCAATGGAGGCTGGAACGTTCTAGATGCAGAGTAAATAAATGGGGGAGGGGCTCTACACTCAGCGGAGGAAGGCAGGCTGTCATTCTCTCTGCTCCAGCCAACATGAAACGACCTTATAGAGAAGGGGCCTTGCGACAGTCACCAGGAGACAGCGGGCACCGAAAGGATGTCCCCGCCAATGGCTACCTTTCCTCAGAAAGCCATTTCTACTACCACTCAGGACCAGCAAACACACTGAAAGAAGTGGGCTGTGGACAAAGGTATGGTCTATTTCCCCATCTGGTACTGGGAAGCTTCACAGAACACACAGCATCCAAGGCTTCCAGGATTTGCCCCAAACCTATACTACAAAGCCTGACATCATGCACTCACTTACCAGGTGCTCCATCTACACCCGATTACTCATCCTTCACCAAACAGCCCACTCACTTCCGGCTCAGCAGCACAGGCTCTGGAGCTGTGTAACTGAGTTTAGAAGCAGCCCTCTTCTCCTGGTCTTCCTTCTGAGGTGCTGGAGACCAAATCCAGGGCTTTGTCCAGGCTTGGCAAGTGCTCTGCTATGGAATATATCCCCAGCCTAGCCTATGTCACTTTCTGAGAAAACTAAAGAAAGTTACCGAATGGATGAGCCTCAGTTCCCTTGTATGCCAGACAGAATGACAGAACCCACCATATACTTTTGTAAGGAGCCGGTGTTATCAGTCAGCTCTCGCTAGGTCACACTGCAGTGACAAAGGGCTCCAAATTTCAGTAACTTATAGAACAAAGGCCTAGATTTTGCTCATATTGAACATTATTTAGAGTCAGCAGGAGCCCTGTCCCAGGAATAACTCTGGAACCTGGGGTGAAGGAGCAAGTCCTGTGTGAGAAATGACGCTTCAGAGGCAAGGAAGTAAGAGAGACAGAGGCACGGAGAGCGTTTTTAGTCACTGTACTTTTCTCTTCGTATATTTCAAAGGTTTAAAAAACATCTAAAAGAAAAGGAAAGGGAAGAAATATGATAGTCCTGATAATGTGAAAAGGCCAAGGGTACATAGAATGGGGAAGCCTGGGCACCCACACTGGAAAGAACTCATCTAGTCACTAAATGATTCATTATGACAAGGCAGCATGCGAGCTTGTCACAGCAGAGAGCCACACTAACTGTGAAACAGTCTCTCCTGTCCCTCGTGGGGCTGAATTCAATGGCATCACATATGCACAGTCCTGTCAGAGCAAGATAAGGGTACAGAGTAAATTACAGCCGCAATTACCAGTGACGCTGAGATGGACATAGTCTTCCCAGTTCTCAGAAACTCAGGAAACAAGCTCTGAGAACTGAAGCAACTCGCCAAAGGCTCCACACCAAGAGAGCAGTAGAGGAAAAATCAGTTGTGTGGAGCACACATGCCACAGCAGGTTCCTTTACAAGATCCAGAAAGTCCAAAGGTCCACCAGGACATGACTAGCTAAGCAAACTGTATATGCACACAATAGATTATTATTCAGCTATAAAAAGGAACGAAGTAGTGTTACATGTTACAACATAGAGGAACCTTGACAACATTATGCTAAGTGAAAGAAGCTAGTCACACACACACACACACACACACACACACACACACACACACACACACTCAGTAACTTGATTTACACAAAATGCAGAAGCAAACCTATTGAGATAAAAAAAAAAAAGTTTGGCCGGGTGGTGGTGGCGCACGCCTTTAATCCCAGCACTGGGGAGGCAGAGCCAGGTGGATCTCTGTGAGTTCGAGGCCAGCCTGGGCTACAGAGTGAGTTCCAGGAAAGGCGCAAAGCTCCACAGAAAAACCCTGTCTCGAAAAAACAAAACAAAACAAAACAAAACAAAAGACTAGAGTTTGTCAGGGCAGGAGTGAGGGGAGATGGGAACTGACCAGTCATGGATACAAAGCATCTTTGGTGGGTAACAAAAATGATGTACAACTGACAGGGTGGCAGTTACTTGTCTGTGGATATACTAAACCTACAGAACTCTAAACTATACAAACTAAACAGGTGAACTATATGGTATGTGGATTATAGTCCAGGAAGAGGCAGGGGTGTATGTGTGTGTGTGTGTGTGTGTGTGTGTGTGTGTGTGTGTGTGTGTAATGTATATATCTCCATCCATGTCATCTCATATCCCAGGCCTGACTTTAACTCCATTCTACACAGGCCCCTCAGAGTCAAGGAGACAGTAGCGTGGGGTGGGGAAGGCCTCTTCCAGGGACAGGAAGTACTTTAACTGAACAAGAGGCTAGCTTGGGAACCCTGCTGGAGGCCTTCATCTCAGAATGCACTTGAACACCAACTGGGATCTAGGGATGAAAACACCCTGATGGGTGACCTGGACCAGCAGGTTGTTCTTCAGCGGTCCCTGGGAGGAAGAACCACAGGATCAGAAGATAAGAGGACAGGAAAGTTCTGGACGGGGAGGTTTTGCACAAGCTATGTCTTGAAGGCAAACACGTTTATTAAGAAGTGCCGCATCTCATACACAGTCTTCCTGAAAGGGAAAGTGGGAGCATCAGTAGTGAAACCATCACGCAAGAGGACGGAGTCAGCAGGAAGCTAACCAAGCAGCGCTGCACCAGGGAACACAGGACATCTCCAGTGCTCCACAGACTGAGCACATGCCGCCTTGGGCCTGATAACCACAGCCCCTTGCGGGGAAGAGTTGGGTTCTCAGGATCCAGAGCCACAGCTTCCCCAAGGCCCTGGCCTCAGGCCATTACTGGCCTTGCCAAGCATGTGCCCGATTTTAGAGAGGAAACTAAGTTCCTTCTCCATATATCAGGGCCTCATGGAAAGTTCCAGAACAGCCTAGCCTTCAACAATGGGGAACACGGATGTGGGGCAGAGGGTGGAACTAGGGGGGGCAAATTCCTTCCTCCCAACCCCACCAAGGCAAGTTGTTTGCCTTCTCTGCTTCAGGTTTACCACCTCCACCCTCCTCAACTACATATGGCCAACTTCCTCAGAGTTTACCAGAGAGCAGCCAGTTGGAACCAGCTGAAAGCACCTAGCAGCAGTACCCTTGAAAGCAATTCCACCTTGGGTGAGCTGCCTTCAGCGCTGGGAGCTGTGAGAAATGCCAGCCATGAGCGATATATCTGCTGTTGATCTGCTCTGCTCCTTAGGTCCCAAGCTCCCTGGGCCCACTCATTCCTCCCCACAAGAAACTCCCAGCTTAATGCAAGCTGGGGTCATTTTTTTCTCTTCAGTTGAAACAAAGACATCTCTCAGATTGGCCTTAGCAGACCCCCAGAGCTTCTAGGCCCAGCTCAGCTGTGGCACCTGTTTCTTTCCACGCTCTCAAATGAGGCCAGGGACCACGCCTGCCTTAGAGCTGGCAACCAGCAGGTGCTGCACACAGACACTGTGCCCGGTGAATTCCAACCAGGTACCTCTCAGTGGTAATGTGTAAATGGTCCCCCAGGGATCTTGTTAAATGCAGATTCTGCCTCTGCAGGTTTGGGGTGGGCCCTGGACGGCTGCCTTTCTGGCCACTCCTAGGTGAGGCCAACACTACTGATTTGTAGCCTACATACTGAGTAGTAAGACTCCTCTCCTTCCTGATTTCATCACTCTCCTTGGTCTTGAAGGGGCCTCTTTGAGAGCTGATGAATGCTATTCCCTCCTCCCTTAGAAAAGAACCTTCCAGACAGACAATGCACTGCAGAAATCTTTAGGGCTTGTAATTCGTAGGTTAAAAGCTATTCTTCAGCACCCAGAAACCTTAGTTCTGATGGGAAAAAAGGAAGCCATGGGAGCAGAGAAGGGTAGGACCTAGCAGGACTCGGACAATGTGGGTCTGGTCCCAGCTGCACCGTGGACTTCCCATGTGACATCATATAAATTTCTGACCCATCTGGCAGATTGGTGATGATCAACATATTCTCTCTCTCTCCCTCTTCTCTCTCTCTCTCTCTCTCTCTCTCTCTCTCTCTCTCTCTCTCTCTCTGGTAGCTGTTGCCTAAAATAGCCCATGCTAAGAATTCTTACACTGTGTCTGGATTGAGAAAAAAAAAAAAGTGCCATGATTGATTGGTGATGCCTACCATGCATGGTCCTGGGAAAGAAAGCCTTGATTAACTGGTGATGTCTGCCAAGGTCCTAAGCCTAGAGGGCCTCTGGGACTTCCTGCCAGATGTCTGCCCACCCCCGAGAGCCTTCCAGTGGTGACACCCATAGCTCATCTTGGTCATACTAGACGGGGGAGAGAAGCTTGGGCTCGCCTCTAAGATAACGGGGAGGGGTGCTTTTTTTAAAGTTGTTGCCTTCCTTGATCTTCTCTTTGAGAAGAGGGAGCAGAGTCCCTGTTGGTGGCAGAGGACAAGGTGTCCTTGTACTCCCATCCTTGTCTATTTTTAACCTCAAGGACACAGGTTCAGGTAGAAGCTGAAATACAGGGCCACCCAGCTCCCAAGGGAGGGGGTGCTTGCCGGGCGGGCGTTGGTGGCGCACGCCTTTAATCCCAGCACTCGGGAGGCAGAGCCAGGCGGATCTCTGTGAGTTCGAGGCTAGCCTGGGCTACCAAGTGAGCTCCAGGAGAGGCGCAAAGCTACACAGAGAAACCCAAAATCGAAAAACCAAAAAAAAAAAAAAAAAAAAAGGGAGGGGGTGCCACCACCCTGCCATGGTTCTCAAGTTGCCACATGGGTAGCCAAGTGAGGCATCAGGCAATCTGCCAAGGGACAGCAGGGGTCTCACCTCTGATGAGACTCCCTATGTCTCTATTCTGCGCTTTCCCAGGCAGGGCCAGTCACCCCTCCTGGGTATATCTGAGTCCTGTCAGTCAGCTGGTCCCAACCTGGCCTCGATTCTTCAGACACCAGATGCACACGCATGTGCTCTTGTCCTAGTAGGGCGGGGCAGAGCATTGTGCATAGCAGGTGAAGTCCTTGTCCCTGGGCCCTTCCAATCTGGGTCGAAGAAACAGCCAACAGGTCGGAAGGGCCAGCTAAGAGTACAGGAAGTGCTTAAGGGGAGCCCTGCTGTGGCACCTGCCAGGCCCCTAGTGTCTCAGAGGCGTTCACACTCACACTCTATCCCGGGAACCTGAGGCTCACTGTGGCACAGGGAGCCTCCAGGGAAATAGCAGTTTGTTGAAATACTACATTACAATGTCTGTGGAGTGTGAGAGACCAGAGGATCCTACCTCAGACCAGACAAGAGCCATTCATGAGTTCATCTACTCATGAGGTTTTTTTTTTTTTAAAACATGTTTTATATGGCAAGCACTATCCCAGGCCCTGGAACTCACCCGGGCAACAAAAGTCAGCACGCACCAGACGTGACAGGTATCAAGAGGACTCATATATGAAGATGCTTTCACAGAGGGTCAGGCAGCCTCACCATGAGAAGCTGGTAAAGAACTAAAGAAGGAAGCAGCGTGTGGCATCACATACTTGTAATCCCAGCTCTCAGGAGGCAGGAGGATTGTCACATGTTTAAGGCTAAACTGAACTACACAGTGGAGTTCAAGAACAGCCTGAACTACATAGCAAAATTCTACCTCCAAAAACTGAAAACAAAAACCAAAGGAACCTGAAGGGAGTAAAGGACTAAACTTGTGAATATCTATCCAGGAGAGGGACCAAAAAACCCCATAGCAGTTTTATGTACAGTATGCTCAATGAACAAGTTGGAAATGGCTCATTCAGTGAAACGCTTGCCTGGCAAACACAAGGATCTGAGTTCAATCCCCAGAACCTACATAAACAGCTAAGCGTGGTGGCTTACACTTGCAACAGGGGGACCCCTGGGAGTTACTAGACAGCTCAAGGACAATGAGAGACCCTGCTTTAAAGAAAAAACAAAAACAGGGTGGATGGCACCTGAGGAATGACAGCTAAGGTTGTCTCTGACCTCTGTATGTGTGAGCAAGCACATGTATTTCTGCACACACATGTGTACACACACACACAGGTTGGCAAGAGTGGCTAGGACTTAGTGATCAAGGGGAAATAGTATTAGACGAGATCAAGATGCAGGAAAGAGGGCTGGAGAGATGTTCCAACAGTTAAGAGCACTTCCTGTTCTGGCAGAAGACCTAAGTTTGGTCCCCAGGTCCCACATCAGGCAGCTCACAACTGCCTGTAATTCCGGGGGATGTGACACCCTCATCTGGTCTACACCGGCACCTGTACACATGTGCACAGAGCCCCACACAGACACACATGCATACACACAATTAAAGAAATGAAGTAAACTTGTAAAGATGCAGGAAAGGAAAAGTGACAGAAGGCACAGTTTGGAAGACAGGACCTCCAGTCAGGAGGCCCGACACACAGTGATGATGACCTTGACTGTGAAGCGGGGAAAGGCAACCCTGCATTCTCTGAGTCCGGTGCCTACTTTATAGCCGGGTAGGCGAGGCTCAACAAGGCTTACATTGCCTGCATGCTGCAGAGTTGGGGTAGGAACACCAGCAGCGGGGCCCCGGGGCCCCGTCTCCCTCTAACACACCCAGTCCCATTCCACATAAACCAGGAGCACAAATTTCAGCATTCTTAATCCCATGGACTCCCTTGAAAAATCTATTGAGAGTTGTTTCCCTCCAGAGAATATTTCTGATTTCCCCCAAGGGAAAAGAGGCAGGCACACATGAGGCCACTTGTATAAAACTCCGTGAGGTTCAAGGTTAGGAACTGAAATAAGTACTGTGTAAACACCTGGGTTCCCAGGTGTCAGGACTTAGGTTGGCAAATGAAGTGGACCAGGAGCAGCCAAGCCAAGATCATGGCAGAGAAAGAGAACAGAAGGATGAGAGCGAGGGTGGCATTAGTTGAGACCTGCCTCACCAGCAATGGACATGCATGCAGTCTGACCACAGGTACATTTTAAGCTACAACACTTTTCTCATTTCCTTGGTGTTGTCTGAGGTTTCTTGGCCAGGAGCTTCTGTCCCGTGGAGAAAGAGCAGGCCTAAAGTCCAGTTTCCCTAGAAGAGGGAACACAGTAGCAGACTTCTCACTTCCTTGGATGGGGCAGGACACTGACAACAGGGGACATTTCACAGCCAGCCAGTGCCAGCCCTGAGCCTCAGAAATCTGAGAGAACCTAGACTTGGGCTCAGGCTGTGACTAAGGGTGGAGAGGGGGCTCCGTACAGGGAAGAGGGTCTTGCCTACATCGGCAGCTGAGAGAGCAGATCTGAGGCCAAGCTGACTGAATAACTAGGTGTATGTGGCCCCAAGGACCCACTTCACCTGCAAGACGCCCAAAGGCATCATAACTAGGCCTCCAGTGGTATTGTGTATAGAGAGAAGAAGGTTCCTATAACTGTCCCTGAACGGCCCAGCACAGCGGAAATGATGGGAGCTGAGGCTGAAGAGGTCCCTGTGTCCAGTGCAAAATGATCTGCCAGCCCCCTTCCTTCTTCCCTTCCCTTGGGACTGTCAGAAAAATCTGGTGAAGGTAAAGAAAAGGAGAGAAAGACGTGGAAGACATGATTTCCACCTTACCAGCTGAGTGGATTTTAGAACCCACCCTTACCCCAGCTTTTCTAACCTCCCTCTTTCCTCCATCTTACTCGTTTATTCTGTTTTGTTGAGACAGGTCTCATGTATCCCAAGTTGGCCTTGAACTCTTGGTCCTCCTGCCTCCACTTCCCAAGTGCTGGGGCCGCAGTGTGCACCACTACCTGACCCGTGTCTTCTTATCAAGAACACTGTCCTACCCACTCCACCATCACGACCAAGTGGGGCTAACAATGCTGATACTTACAACAGCCATTTGTTAACTTGCTCGCAATGTGCCCATCACCCAGGGCAGGGCTAGTCACACACTAAACACTCAATGAAAACCTTTTGGATATTGATTTCACCATTCAAATGTGCTCAATAATAGTAATGATAGTGCTGGGCCTTGCTCTCTCTCTCTCTCTCTCTCTCTCTCTCTCTCTCTCTCTCTCTCTCACACACACACACACACACACACACACACACACACACTTAATCTTTCTAGGGACCTGACTGTAAGAAGCATTATGTCCCCCAGCTTACTCATGTAGACACTGAGACAAATAGAGGTTAAGGACACAGCCTTAGGGTAGGACAATAATAAAGAAGGGAGATGTTTGAACTCAGGTCTGAGTGTATTTGAGATCCATGTTTTTGTTTCTGTTTTTGCTTCCCAAAGCAGTTATTTTGTGGATAACAAAAGTATCCGCTATGCATGCTGACTTATCCATGTCATCACTGTGGGAGGGCTGATGATGAAGGTGACTTTGGCTACAAGAAGAAGCTGCCTGTTGGTGAGCAGGAACCCCAAGAGGCTATGAACCCCCTTTCCTATCACTGGAGGTACCCCAAGAGAGACTGTGCCCCCATTCATCAGGTAAATCAGGGACTGAGCTGCGGTTCCTAGACGGAGACAGGACAGCATATTGAATCCCCAGTGTGGCTGAACACAAGCATCCCCATGGAGATATTTGATTGTCTAGATTGAGCTGGGAATCCAGAAAAACATGGAATCAAGGACCAGTAAAAGTGGAGCATCCTCCTCACCTAAGACTACTGGACTCTAGAAGCCTTGGGAACCACCGGGCCCACAGAACACAGGGCTCACCTTTACTGTGTTCAGTCTGCTTAGCAACAGAGAAGAGTGAGTCTGTACAGGACTGTATCCAGCATGATTACTGGTCCACCAGCTCCTTCTCCCAGGCTGCTTCCTCCCGGGCTCCTCCAGGAAGCATCCCCTGCTTCCCAGAGCCAGGAAGTCTCTCAGTGAGCTTCCACACCTTCCCTCCCCCCTCCCCCCAAAAAAATCTCATCCATGGACCACTGTGTCTACATCTATCTGCCTCCTGCCTCAGAAGGCTAAGACGGGACTATTATCACAAGCCTGTGCACCCAGCCCAGAGGGTGTGGCCCTGGGTAGGTGCTCAGGAACTACTCATCAACAGGGCCTGCTCTGCTCCATGCAGGACAGACAGGAGGCGGTAAGGAACGCAGCCACTGCAGGGAGGAAGTAATCCAGGTCACCAGGTTGGGAGGAGACAACCTACAAATGCTTCTTGCCACTGTGTAGAAGAGGCTGGGGCTATTTATAGCTCCCAAGCCTTCTGCTTCTGCATAGAAATGCAGGGCCAGGCACAGAATAAAATCCTGGGGAGGGCTGTCAGTTTAAATTTTATTTACTGATTGGTTTTACAAGAAAAAGACTGGAAAAGCAGGGATAGATATGCACCATGGCCCATCAGGCTGAGCGGCTTGCTCTGTGCTGTGCCCGTGCAGCCTGGACAAGCCCGTGACCAACAGCCCGCAGCATTCAGTTCTAGATCTGATCCTAGAAATCCGAGTGAGACCTGCCTGTGAAGGTCCTTTTGAGGTGATTTTTGAATGGTGGTGGCTTCGGCTTACAAAACAGTGTCATAGTATAACCCTGCTTTGGTTTAAACAAGTCTTCCTGAGTATTTGCACACGTCCTCTCTCTGTCTCTCTCTCTGTCTCTCTCTATTCTGAAACAGCTCCAGTATATTCTGCTTTCTTCTACCTTTGGGCTAAAAGATTAGGATTTCCCCCCTTTGTAATGTGTGTGTGTGTGTGTGTGTGTGTGTGTATGGAGACTTGAGGTCAATCTGAAGAGTTATTCCTCAAGAGCTGCCTACCTTGTGTTTTCAGACAGGGTCTCTCAATGGATCAATGGAACTCCCTAAGCAGGCTGGGCTGGCTGGCCATGAAGCCCTAGGAGTCTGCATGTTTCTACTTTCTCTGTACTAGGATAATACACATGTGCCTCCATGCCTGGCTCCCCCCACCCCCACCCCGCCCCTCAACATGGGTTCTAGAGCTAAAACTGATCAGCTCTGGAGTTGTTTTTATTTTCTTTTTATCTGCTTTTTCTGTGTTTTCCTCAAGTTTCCACTATGACCACACCCTGTACTGCCTGAGCATTTAATAACCAGGGGAATTCAGTGCAGGTGTCTATCTGCTGTGTGTGTGGCCCCGGATACTAGGAACACCAGAAACCACACAAGAAAACACACGTGAAACCTCAGCACAGCACCTGATGGCGCAGTACATACGCAGGAAATGCCAGTGGGAATGAATGGTACATGTGTTTATAACTCGTGTCAAAGTTAAAATGTGGGTCTGGGAGCTGGGCGGTGGTGGTGGACACCTTTAATCCAGCTCTCGGGAGGCAAAGGCAGGAGGATCTCTGTGAGTTCGAGGCCAGCCTGGTCTACAGATGGGATTCCAGGACGGGCTTCAGAGAGAAACCCCATCTCGAAAAAACAAAATAAAACAACAACAGCAACAATGTGGAGCTGGAGTGATAACTCAGCCAGTAAAGTAACTCATGTAGAAACCAGATGTAGCGATGCACACTTGTAACCTCAGTGCTGGGGAAGTGGACCCAGGATGACTCATGGAGCTTCCTGGCGAACCCATCAAGTCAAATCAGTGAGTGCTAGGTTCAATGAGAGACCCTTCCTCAAACAAGAAGTTTGGAGAACAATTGAAGAAGACATCTGACATCAACTCTGACCTCTATGTTCAGAAACAGCGTGCAACACCCCTACACACACACACACACACACACACACACACACACACTTACACGTGCATTCACTCACACACATGCAAAAGTTAAAATGATAAGTAGCAACTCCACTTTTCTTGGGAATGAAAGGTACCCTGTACTAGAACAAGGTCATAGGCTGGCGTACTCAGAGTCAAGGTCCAGCCCAACCTGTCAGGAGAATGAATGACTGGCTTTCCCCTCTCCACCCCCGTTCTCTGAATTTCACAGGGATGGTGAAGGGGGAGGTTAAGTCCCACCCATCTCATCAGACCAACAAGATCTGAAAATAACGATGTAATTCTGGTCTCCAAGAAGAGTGCTACTGAGCAAAGCTCTGGGGCCTTTTCCAACCCAGCCACGCCACCCTCTTTCCCTGTGTCCACTTTCTACTGTTCCTACTTTGCTCCCAGGAGACATAAATGATATATCTGCTTTGTTCTCAGAAAGCCCATCCCGTGCCCAGGCCTTGCAGCTAGTAAGCACCTTTTTCTGAACCACAGTGGCTCTCAGCATCCTGCACTCAGTGGAGCACTGCCCTCCCCGCCAGTGTGTTACCTCTTGCCTGTTGTCTTTGCCCTGGGCAGTAGAAGGTCCTGGCTCCATAGCAACCCCTTCAGGATACAGCACACAGGAACAAGTGACTGTGACTACTGGCTGCATCAATGAAAGGTGGCCTGGCATGACGACCTGAGTGTGATCCCTGGAACCCACGAGGCAGAAGGAGAGAACCAACTCCTGTAAGCTGTCCTCTGACTTCCATGTGCATACTGTGCCGTGCCCTTCTCCTATACACAAGATCAACTGATCAATGTAGAAAACAAAAGCTTTTTTAAATGATGAAGGGCAGTACAGGACAGAGGTCAGACTAGCGGATTCAAGGACCAGGCAGATGGGAATCTGAAATTACTACTGAACGATCCTGAACCAAATTCAAGGCTGTCTTTTCTGTGCCTTGGCTTCTCCATCTGTACAATGGCTGTGACACTGTATTCTTCCCCACTTCCGGTGCCTCGACAGGATAATGGAGGTAAAGTGCTCGGAGAATCTGGCAGACACAGGCATACACTCCTGTTTGGACAAGGATGCCTTCAACATTGAGAACAGCTCAGGAGTTCAGAACGTCAGCACTTTCCCTTTGGGACCTGATGGTGGCTCCTCCCTGGGTCTGGTCTAGAGGAAGCTGTGAACTCTCAGACAGGCTGTGCCCTGAACAAAGGTGTCTAGGTGAGGGTGGCGACGGCAGAGGGGCAGGATTGCTGGTCACTGAGTGTGTCCTGCAGATACTGGACCTAGGGGTCTTTCTCCAACTCACCCTCCTGGAGGAGGAATCTCAGGGTGTGAGAAGATACACCTTTTCCTGAAGGGCACAAAAGTGCCATCTAAGCCAGGCTCCTGCCCCTGAGCCCATGATGTGGACCACAAGAGTGGAAGAGCCCAGCAGACTGTCTCACTCGTAGTTCAAAGGATGATGTAAAGGCCCCTAATATGTAGGGCTCTGGCAGGGATACAAACGAGGCTCTCATACTTATTCTAAATATTTAAAAGTTATAAATCAGGGCTACTAAATAAAATATGTCCCCTCCTTCTATTCTGAGAAATATGTCTTCATAATGACCTTGAAGGCAGGGGCAGGTTCAAATTTAGAATCCGCAGAGTCCCGAGGCTGATCGTGAAGTGAGGAGGGTGCTGGATTTCAGCCACAGCCCACCCCTGCTCTCCACTCCCAGCCCCCACTGCACACCTGCACGCTGTCTTCACCCACACAAGGAGCACCTTCAAGGTCACTGGTCTGGTCATCGGTGGTGGAGTCCCCTCTAAGTTGGGATGAGCACAGGGAAGGGATCTGGATAGACCCACTGGCTCACGGCTGTGTGAGCAGGGCATTCTGGGGTCCCCAGACCTGGAACTTGGCCTAGCATGAAAAGGTCAGGTGGGTGAGCATATCCCCTTTCAGGCTCCTCATACCCATGAGCTAGGGCTTGGCTGGAGGAGGGTCAGACAGAGCAACCAGGAGGTCTGGCAACCCCACCCACATCAGGTGAAAAACTGGGACCAAGGAGGTGGCAAACCTCGGCCACCAGCAGCCACCTGCAGGTCATGGGAACAGTGGCTGATCCTTTTGAGACTGTGATTCAGTTTTTACCAGGCTCTTTTACAAATCTAGAGATTTGATAACTCCTGGGGGGGGGGGGGGGGGAAGCAAGGCAGGCCTGAAGGTTTTCTCACTCTCTTCCCCCACAAAGCCCAGATTTGGGAGTTCAAATTCTAAGACAGACTTGAGCATCCACAGGTCTGGCCTGATTCTGAGTCCTTCTTGGGACTGGAAACATACAGCTGGGGTCAACCCCTCTAGCCTCAACCTTTAACTAAAGAATAGTTTTCCTTTTTTATTATTATTTTAATTTTTTAAAAAAGACTTTGACAGTCACCTCTGGAGAGAAATTATGGGTTTCAAGAGCTCCTGACAAAGAACCCCATTCCAGAAATGTAAAGTCGGCATTTCAAATTTGGTTCTTATTCACTGCTGGAAAGTATTAGCACGAAGATTACAAATTTAATAATGTAACACGGCAGGAACTGGCCCGGCCTCGGCTCTGGGAGAGTAATTTGTTTCTGCCTTCCAGCCGGTACATCCCTGCCTCCGAGCATCACCAGACCAGCCTGGTGACACACTCTTGCCTTCTCTCCGGTGCCCTGGCCCACGCAGCAGCCTGGACAACGGCCCATCACGGGCCTGGCCGAGGGCCCACACATGTGAGAAGAATCACTATGTGCAAAGGGGACCAACCCTGACCTCTGTCTCCATTCCTCCCCATGACGCCAAAGAAGTCTTTGAAGATTTGCAAAACCCAAGTCTAAGTGTCACATCCCATGCCCACTAAAAAGTCAACAAGGGCTCCAACTGCCCTTAAGTTCAGGCGTAAGAGATAACAATGAAGTATGAGCCAATGTGCTACCCCATCAGCCACATAGTCCTTTCTCTGGGCTTTCAAAAGACCAAGTCCATTTCCAACTTCAGGGTCCGTGAAAGCTGCAGACAACGACAAGTTAACATTTCCTGAGCACTATGTTTCAGGCACTGGGTGAAGGCTCCTCTCTCCTGACCTATGAGATGACATTAAAGCCAAGAAGCTAAGCTCAGACTCCAGAGCCAGGCAGTTGGACAGGAATCCTGCCTCTGACCCCTGCTGTGGTCTTGGGTGGCCTCTGTTGCCATTCTGTGTCTTAGATTTCACATCTGTAAAGTAAGGAGCATCATGATTTCTCCTTAGGACAGTCACAGGGCTTCAATGAGTTAGTGAGGTGATGAGCACCGTGTGAGTAGGGCTAGTTAGCATTTCCCTCCTTCTACAGCAAGAAAGAGAATCTCCTCTGAGTTGCGAGTAACATAGTTAAGGATGCCGATTACCAGTGGGAGCCTGACTGGGGCTCCTGACTCTGAGGCCCTCAGTTTTTAGCATGCCCCATCTTATTGGAGAATCCCTGGAAGACACGGACTAGAGAGCAGAATCTACCCATACTCCTATCATGGACAGACCTGAGGTTACTATTTCTATGTGTGTGTATGCCTGAGAGAGACAGAGGGACACCGAGAGAGTGGGATGGGCAGAACAATCACACAAACTGTGAGAATCCAGGACTCCACCTGTGTCCCCACAGCTGCCTATCGGAGCTTAGTAGAGTGGCCTCTTGTCCACTCTAACCTTCTGCTGCATGTACAAGGTCAACTCACCCCCAGGTCTCAGCTTAGCTGTCCCCTCTGTCTTACCCAGGGTCAGCTCCCTTGCCATGGCCTTTTTTTTGGTATGTTGCCTCATACCACAGGAGTGACGGGACCATCTGTTGGGTCTTTGGGCTGTCCAATATCAACCGCTCCCCTCTCCCCCGCCCCAGACCAAGAACTCCATGAAGAAAATGAGAGGGAGTTTGGCTGGGGTCCCCAGAACAGGGCCTGGCAACAGCAACCACTAGAGAAAGAAAGGCAGGAATGAGGTGCTGGGAAGGGAGGAAGAGGCTT
>CABHPP010141342.1:2880-18714 GCA_902168425.1 Peromyscus attwateri | reverse complement strand
GTCAAAGGGGGTGTGGGCTGCATGAATGTGTTCTGGAAGGTTCTACAAGGGATGCTCACTGGGCTGGGAGCTGGCACAGGCTCTGTTCTTCAGCTTGCCACAGTCCCTACCCAGACCATCTTTTCTTTCCTGGTACCAAACCTAGGCTGTATCTGGGAGTAGTGTTCATGGGGGTCCTTGAGGAAGGATGTCCCCTTTCCAGACCATAATCCCCCCCTGAAAAAGTGTGGCAGCTGCATCTGAGGTTCTGCCAGTTCTAGAATCTCTGCTCCAGAGATCACGGGCCCCTCTCCTTTCACCGTCTCCTAACACCCCCATCGCTTGTTGGCCATCACGGTATCCAGATAACACAGCACAGCACCGGGCCCCAGGAACTCACACCGCAAGGAAAGGCAGTGTCTCCAGCGTTGCGTCCCCGGATGAAAGGCCACATGGGTGCTAGAGGGGCACACAGGAGGATGCCTGACGCAGCCAGGGAGCCAGGGAAGGTTCTCAGGAGGAGCTGATGCCTGCCCTGAGGGTGACGGGATCTGAAGCCTTCAGGGTAGCATTCTAGGGGAGGGAGGCCTGGGACAGAGACTCTCAGAGGAAGGGAAGAGAAAGGCCTAGCCTAGGAATGACAGAAATGCCAGCGGCACCTAACCCAGCTTTCTGAGACTCCAGGAAAGCTTTTGGGGAAATGCGATGATACATGAGACTGTCGTGTGTGTGTGTGTGTGTGTGTGTGTGTGTGTGTGTGTGTGTGTGTGTGTGTAGGGGGGGGCAAGCGGCAACGTTACAGATGTTGAAGGCTATAACTGTACTAGTTACAGTGATGTACGATAAATCACCCCCCAAAGCAACACCATTTACCGTTTCCCATGTTTCCCACGGGCTCTAAGGGGAGGGGATGCCTGTGTTGAAGATGACTGGGAAGCAGTCTGTCTGACAGTCTGACTGCGGTGTCTTGGGATGTGCCATTTGCCCACCTATTGGTCGGGATGCATGCCCCAGCTGACACACACAACCCACAGGTACAGGATCCGGTTGAAGCTGCAGTTCCTGCCTGGGCAAGCCTCGCCATGCAGCCACATGGCTCAACCTCCTTGCTGCTCGCCACAAGTGTCCATCAGAGTCAGTGAGGTGAGAGACCAAGGGGCAGGCCTTCTGGGTGTAAGTCACAGCCTTCCCTGTGATTCCCTGGCTGCACAGGCAAACCATGTACACTGGGACAGGGAACCAGGGCCCCATCCGTTAGCTGCCGTTCTTGCTTAAGTGCAAATAAAATCTCCCTGAAAAATGCAAATGATGTTTTGAAAAACCAAAGCAAGCACAAAAACATCCATGATGACTGAGGTATCAGCTGCTGCTTCTTCTGCTGCTGCGGCTTCTCCTCCTCCTCCTCTTCCTCTCCTCCTCCTCTTCTCCTTCTTCTTCCTCTTCCTATTCCTCCGCCTCCTCCTCCTCCTCCTCCTCCTCCTCCCCCTCCCCCTCCCCCTCCTCCTCCTCCTCCTCCTCCTCCTCCTCTTCTTCTTCTTCTTCTTCTTCTTCTTCTTCTTCTTCTTCTCCTCCGACAGGATCTCATGTACCCCAGGCTGGCCTCAAACTCAGGAAGTAGCCAACAATGCCCTGGAACTCTCAATTCTTCTGCTCCACCCAGGTGTTGTGATTACGTTTGTATTGACACCACACCCTGTTTATGAAATGCTGGGGACACTAAAGAAGCATTTTGCCAACTGACAGGCATTGTTAATGTCTTAACATTTGAAAAGATGGAACTCACAGGGCTGGATTAGGAGAGGTGAGGGAGGGGACAGGTCAGGTAGGTGTGAGGTTGCCATCTCAAAAGATGAGCATCGCAGGTAACCATGGTGATGGAGCCCCACTAAGCTCCTCCCACATGTACAGCCTGGGAGGGTTTGAGCACTGAGCAATGACCACTCCTAGCTCCAGGGGCAAGGAAGCAACTTCTCCACTGAACTCACCATCCAAGGGGGATAAAACCCACTCACAGTCTGATATAATGGTGGCTTTATTTCCAGAAAATTGAGGTTGGGTCTTACATTCCTTTTCCACGGCCACTATGGAAATGACCCCCTGACTTGGAACAAAGGATGTGACTTTGCAAGCCAGAAGTCCGAATTCAAGGTTTTCAGCAGGATTTGTTCCTTATAAGGATCAGCTGAGGGCTAGAGCAAAATGGGATCCAGGCCTCTCTCTTGGATGTGGGGAGCTTTGTGGTTCCTGGCTTGGAAACTCATAGCTCCACCCTCTTCTTCCATCTGTGTGTGTCTGTCTGTCTGTCTGCCTGTGTGTATGTGTCTGTATCTCTCTCTGTGTGTGTATATGCCTCTGTGTATGTGTGTGTCTGTATATCTGTGTATATGTGTGTGTGCATGAGTGGCGCGCGTGGACATGCACATGCATGTGCAGGGTGTGTTGGACTGACTGGTCCACAAATCCCTGAGATCCTCCTGTCTCTGCCCCTCAGGGTCAGCGGTGCTAAAGCATGTGCTGCATGACTGGCTTTACATGGTGCTGGAGATAATAGCTTAGGTCCTCACGCTTGCCTAGCAAGCACTTTACCCCGCAAGCCGTTTCCCAAGCCTTCTCCTCCATATTCACAGTGTTCTCCTTGCTGTCCATGCCTCAATTTCCCTCTCTTAAACGGACATCAGTTACTGGATTTGGACCCACCCATGTCTAGCAGGACCTTACATCAGTTTGATTCCCTCTACAAAGAGCTTATTTCCAAATGAAGTCACAGGCACAACTGTGAGTGGTGAGACTTGGCCGTAGCTTTGGAGAGACACTGTGCAGCCTGCAGCAGGGGTATGGAATCATTCTGGTGGATGGCTTGCTACAGCATTAGGGTTGGAAGAAAGACAAATATTTTAAAATTCACATTTCACGCATCTGCTTTTGAAAAGCCCTAACAGGATGCTTGATATGCTCTTGATGAAAATGACAAATCAATACATAGCTGAAGTTGCCCCTTTCTCCGTGGGGGTGTGTGTCAAGACCCCAGTGCGTTCCACACACAGAACTAAATTGTGTATGTATATATATTGTATATATATATATATATATATATAATGTGCATATATGACATATGGATAGCTTTAAAGGGTTAAAATCTGGACAGCTTTAAAAGGTAGTAAAATTTTTAATTCAAATATTTTTGAAATACTTTTAAAAATTGAACATTTAAAAGATAAATTACACTTATTTGTTTGTGTGTTTATTTAGTGAGGGGGACATGTGCCGTGGTGTTTGTGTGGAGGTTAGAGGACAAGTTGTGAAGCTGATTATTTTCTTCCACTGTGTGCGTCCCAAGGAGCAAATCCAGGCCATCAGACTTGGAGGCAAGTGCTTTTATCCCAAGAGCCATCTCGCCAGTTCTCATGTTTCCTTCTATACCTGAGTAAATTTAATTCCTAAATTAGGCTCAGAAAGAAATGAACAATACTAACCAGTAATAAAATGGCAGAGTGTAAAGTCAGTCTGCAATAAGTTAGGAAGATTCGGTCTCTCTTGAAAGAGTCTGGGAGTGGGGTGAGGAGGATGGCAAAGTGCTTGCCTTACAAACATTAGGACCTTTTACATCAGTTCAGTCCCCAGAAGTGATGTAAAAAGGCTACGTGTGAGGTTTGCAGAGAAGGCTCAGGGGTTGAGAGTGTTTTCTGCTCCTGCCAACGACTTGAGTTCGGTTCCCAGCACCTATGTGATGACTTAAAACCATTACTGCATCCCAGGAGACCCAACACCCTCTTCTGGCCTCTGTCGGCACCAGGCATGCACATGGTACACAGACGCGCAAGCAAAATACACATACACATATAATAAAAAAAAAATAATCTTTGTTTTAAAAGGTAGTCATGGTGGCTACACTGGTGTCCCAGCACTGGACAGGAAACTTACTGACCAGCCAGCCTAGTCTAAGTGGTGAACTCTAGGTTCAATTAGAAACCCTGTCTCAAAAACTAAGGTGAAGGCATCCAGGAAAACACTGGTGTCGACCTCTAACCTATACACATTCACACATAAGCATGTGTAACAAGTACACACACACACACACACACACACACACACACACACACGAACCAAGACAATATTTCCAGCCATGAGAGAGCATGGGTAACTGCAATTGTGGAATCAGAATTGTGGCAAAGAGGGATGGTGAGGACAATTGTATTTCCACTGACTGGAGAGAGTCATAATTTAGGAAGTGATCCAGGTCTCACAGAAGCTGAGGCAAAGCAAGCCAGATGGGGGATGGTGAAAAGGCTCTGACAGACATGGTCACTCCCAAGGGCCCCTGGGACTCTCTGCTAGGGACTTCCAAAGCTCCTTGAGCATTTGTAACTGGTGTGAAGGAGCCACTGTCTCCATGAGTGGGTGACACAGTAGACTGAGATTCAGTGTGAAGGAAGGGGAGTCTTGTGGCAAACTCACTGTTTCTCAGAACTCATCAGATACTTTGAACCTTACCAAGAACATGCTGACCCTGTGGCAGGTTATAGGGGACTGAAATCAGTTTCAAGAACAAGGGGAGCGGGGGGGGGGGGCAATAGGTTCTCTGTCCTGCATAACACAGCCCCGATAATTGTATTGGAGCACTGAATATCCAGGCTCAGAGAACCGTAATCCATTAGTTAGGTCTGTTTTGGGTACAGGAAAGATAACAGCATTTGGGTGTTTGCTCTTCTAGATCAAACACAAGCATAATCTTTTGAAAGTGGGAAAAGCAAGACCAAGTAAGAGGAGAAGATGTGCCTGATTCTCACTGCCAGTTCTCAGTCAAAAGAAGCATGCTTCATGCCCTATACCCACTGCAAACTTCTCTTGTTACACCGAGTTATCCTCAACACTTCTTTTCTATACCCTGCACAGTCTATCACCAAGTGCTGGCCACTTCATGGTGATTGGTTTTAGATGTCAGCATGCCACAATCTGAAACAAATCTCAATGAGAGATTCCTAGGTCAGGTTCGCCTGTGGGCAGATCTGAAGGAAGTTGTCTTGATTGCTAACTGGCCAGCCCACTTTGGGTGGCACCAATCCCCAGGCTCGGCCCTGAACTGTTAAGAGTGAAGAAAGCTAGCTATGTACCAAGAAAGCAACGAGGCGGAATGGGTGCCTTCACTTACCTCTGCTCTTCAATCATGAACTCTGGAACTGTGGGAGAAAGCAAACCTTTTGTCTTTTTAAGTTGAATAGCTTGGGCATTTGTTATACTGATGGAAAGCTGCCAAACACAGACCCCCTTGCATTACTAGCATCTATAATGATGTGTGTATTCCTGGGATTGCTTGATGAATGTCTTCCTCTCTCAACACAAGGTTAGCCCGATGTAAGTAGGAACAGCATCTGTGTTGATCACTATGTTTTCTTTGCATGTGTGTATATGTTCATGGATGTGCAGGTACATGTGTGTTCATGTACTGTGAGATCCAAAGGAGACCCTCTGGTGTTATTCTTCAGGAGCTGTCCACCTTGATGTTTGAGACAGGGTCTCTCACTGGCCTGGAACTTGAGAAGGTGTTATTCTTCAGGAGCTGTCCACCTTGATGTTTGAGACAGGGTCTCTCACTGGCCTGGAACTTGAGAAGTAGGCTCGACTGGCTGACCAGTGGACCTCAGGGATCTTCTTGTCTCTACCTCCCCAGCACTGGGCTTACAAGCACACATCAATCTGCCCAGCTGTTTTGACACAGATTCAGGGGATGGGACCCAGGACCTCATGCTTGTGAGGCAAGCGCTTCGCTGTCTGAGGCATCACAACCCTTGACTCAGTGTTTTCAGTGTCTGGGATTTGAACCTCATAAGTACTCAGTAAATATTTGGCAAATGAATAAGTGAATGAATGAGCGGCCCCAGGTCTCTCAACCCTTTTTGCCGCTCCCCATTCGAGCTGTTACAGCCTCGGTCTCTCCTCATCCTTTTCTGTTTCCAGCTCCAAACTTCCCCTCATTCTCAATGTTCTTTCATTAACTGTCATCTTATGCAGCAAATGGCTACATGTATTTATTGTGCTGATTAAATGTCGTTCTTTGTTCTGTGAAGCAAATTCAGTTGATTCTCTTATTTGCATATCCTCCTAATGATGTTGCCAGGAATAGAAAAATAGTCAAATAGAATGAGCTGTGATGCTGGATGGACGCCTGGCTCTGCCTGAAGGCAGGCACCATCCCAGGTGGCCTTGGGCTGAGCATCAAAGTCAGTGGCCAGTTGTCATTGAGCTGTGGTCCCAGTGGGTGCACAGTTCCCAGCTCCAGGACAGGAAGAGCTGGTCATTCTCCAGTGCTGTCCAGGGCCAGCACCTTATCAGCCTGAGGGTCAAACATCCTCTCCTCAGATGAGCCCTCCCAGGCTACCCCTCTACAACAGCCCGAGGACCAAACACCCAACTCAGGAAACACAACACAGAGCAGGGCAGAGACAGAGACCCCGAGGACATTCTAGAATCATCTATATCCCTGCTTCTTGAGGCAGGAGAAATCAGCTGTCCTTCAGTGTGTGCCACCCCTCACCAGAGGCTGTGGTATCCACAGTTGGAACATGCCAACGTGTGCCTTTACCACGTGTCTTTGCTTGGTAACAATGAGAAAGTACTACAGACTGGGCAGCTTAGACACAGGTACAGACATCCTCACAGCTCTGGAGGGCAGACACCTGAGCTCAAGATGTCAGAAAAGCGGTTCCTTCTGAGAGCACAAGAGGAGGATCTGCCCAGGCTTCTGACCTTGGCCTTGAGGCTGCTTTCTCTCTGGTCCTCTTTCTGCCATGTATGTCCAAGCTGTCTCCTATTTAGGTGTTTCTGTATTTGTGCGTGTGTGGCATGTGCACACACACACGTGTGTGAATGGATTTATCCCTCTACGTGCATGTAGAGGCCAGAGGTCCAAGTTGGCTGTGTCCTGGCACAAGGTCTCTCACTGAAGCTGAAGCAAGCTATTCCAGCATGACTGGTGGATGCCAGAGTCGCCACTCCCAGATCTTCATGCCTCTGCCCACGTCCAGCACTGGGGTCACAGGCGTGCACCACCGTGACCGACTTCACATGGGTGCTGAGGAAATCAGAAACCTGGTCCTTCTGCTAACACAGCAAGCGCTTTCTCCACGGAGCCACCTCCCCAGCCTTTGTTTACATGTGTGTATATGTCCATGGGCGGCAGTGCATATGGCAGAGGAAGGGCTGCTTGTGTATGTATGTGCCCGAACTTGGGAGTCATTCCTCGGGAGTTGTCTGTCTTATTTTCTGAGGTGGAGTCTCTCCCTGGGATGTGGGATATAGGACTTGCCAACTCAGGTAGACTGGCTGGTCAGGAAGCCAAAGAGATCTGCCTGTCTCTGCCTCCCCAGCCCTGGGATTGCAAGCACTGCCATGCCTGGTTTTAACTGAGTGGTGGGAATCATACTTACGAGGCAAGCACTTTGGTGACTAAGCAATCTCCCCAGACCCACCCCGTAAGCCATATTAAACCAGGGCCCACTCTAATGACCTCATTTTAATTTAATTACCCATTTGAAGACCCCATTTTCAAATACAGTCACATACTGGGGTCCTGCCTTTAGGACTCCAACGTATAAATGGAGACATGAAGACACCATCCAGCCACCACGGCAGGGTCCAATGCCATTTCACATCAACTGAAACTTGGGCCTATATATGGAGAGATAGGTCAGGCAATGGAAGCTGATAACTCAGAGGAAGACCATATGCAAGTGCATGGTATGAGCAGCCAACACCACAAGGTAAGGGCAGGCAGGGGAAGAAGGTCCTCTCTAGGACTTACAAGACCAACACATCAATAGTGATAAGCGGTGGCAGAGTTTTCCATCTGCTGCCAATCAGTTCTGTCCCACCAGCCCCTCCCAAATAACCATGCAGAGGCCTGTTATTAATTATAAATACTCAGACAATAGCTTAGGCTTGTTACTAGCTAACTCTTACATTTTAAATTAACCCATATTTCCTATCCATGCTCTGCCATGTGGCTCAATACTTTTTCTCAGCACGACAAGTTCTTCTTCTCTCCAAGTCTCCTCCCAATTCTGAGAGGCTCCTCCTCTTCTTCATGCTCTCTTTTTTCTGCAAGTCCCACCTAATCTCTACCTGTCCAGCTATTGGCCAGTCAGCTTCTTTATTAACCCAACCACAGTAACACATATTCATTCACACAGTGTAAAGAAACATTCCAGAAATAAGACCCTGGCCACAAGGATGGTGATCACCACAGTGCTGGAGGTGGTGTGTTGGGTTTGTTGGCTATCACCACTGGTGCTCTGAGAGACAAACACCTTCCCTTTGAGGCAAGGCTGAACTGCAAGCCATTCAGCATCTGTCAAGGGTCCCATCACCAGTACAGGAGCCTCTGAGATGTCTTTCTTGTGTTCCTTCAGGAGAGAACCTGACACTGGATTCCCCCAACCTGTGTGCAGTACCATACTGACCCACTTCTACTTCTGAACCAAGGCTGAGATCTTTGAGGTCAGCTGGGTGACAGGACCTGCACAGGGTAGGGTAAGTACTGTCTTAGCTGCTTTTCTATTGCTATGATAAAACCCCACGCCCAAGGCAACTTATAAAAGAAAGCATCTAATTCAGCTTACAGTTTCAGAGGGTCAGAATCCATGAGGGCAGAACAAAGGAACAGCTGAGAGCTCACATCTTGATCCACAACCATGAGGTGGAAAGAGAGCGCACTGGGAATGGCAGGAGTCTTTTGAAACCTCAAAGCCCAACCCTAGTGACACACCTCCTCCAGCAAGGCCACACCTCCTAATCCTTTCCAAACAGTTCCAACTGGGGACCAAATATTCAAACACATTAGTCTATGTGGGACATTCTTGTTCAAGCCACCACAGACATCAAATCATATTCCCGCAAACCCAGGACTGCCTGAGGGGTCACCCTTGTTTGGGGTCTCCTTACAGAGCCAGCTGACTGATGTCATGTTGTACCTTACTCCTGCTACCACTTGTATGTCCCCGCATACTCTTTTAGCCATGTCCCTGCTTCCCTGAGACCAGAGGTCTCAACTCAGTGTCATTCCTCAGGATGCCATCTACCTTGGCTTTTGAGAGTCTCTCACCATCCTGGAGCTCACCAGTAGGCTAGGCAGGCCGGTCAGTGAACTGCCTCCAAGAGATCTGCCTGTCTCTGCCTCCTCAGAGCCAGGGATACAAGCACATTACCACAGTTGGCATTTTTAGACCTGGATTCTGGGGATCAGACCTCATGCTTGTTGACAAGAGCTTTGCCGTCTGAGTTAACTTCCCAGTCTCCCTAATTATTTATGGCCGGCCAGCCTGGGAGGCTCAGTGGCTTGACATGGCCCTGACCTCAAAGCACCAAGACCATCTGCTCATCTTCCGCACGACTCCCAGGAGGATGCTCTCCTTTCTCCCCTTTCCTTCTTCTGTGGAGTATGACAGGGGACGGCAGTTTCTCTCAAGATGGAGAGAAGGAGCAGAGAGCAGAAGACACCCGCTTGAGGCCATGCTCTTAGTGAGTGCTCTGGGATAGACTGAGAGAACCCTGGAAGCAGGGGTCTTACCTGTCCCATGGATGGGGGCACACGGCGCACACAGGTCTCCTCCCGGAATCATTGTGCAAAACGTTTAGACTGGTGCCTAATCAGTACTGAACAGATTTGTCTGCATTCATTAGGATCTTAATCTTCAGCAGGAACCAGAGGGCAAGGGTGTCCCTCGGCGTGGAAAGTGCTTGTATCCATGACGCACATGATTCCCCTTGGTAGCCTGCTTTCCTGAACACCTGCAGTTATTCACATGACATCTTCAAAGAGATCACACACACAGAATCATCTTTATGCCCACATGCACAAGCACATGCATTTTTGGCACATGTCTGCAAGCACACTAGAAATCACACTCATAAATACAAGGGTCTTCGAAATTGTGTGCCCTTACAAAATTGAACACACACATGCATCCCATGAATATACTGTATGTGTGCTGCACAGTTTTACAAACATAGACACATGCACATTCCTGCATGAACACATATGCACAGGTTCATGGCTGGATGCTCTATATGCAATCATACATGCAATGCCATATGTATATGTAATGCCATACATGCACGTAAATGCATATACACACACAGACAGGATCTTTTAGACACGTGTACACACACACACACACACACACACACACACACACACACTGGCTTTTGCATAAGTGCCACACATATGGAGCCTAGAAGGTACATGCATACCTCCCTACACAGACACAGTCTTATTCCTCTGACTCATGTACAAGTACAGAGAGGAGCAGGCTGGCAAGGCCAGAGGCAGACTGGAGAGAACAGTCAGCCCAGAGATTAGGGCTCAAGGAAAGGAGGGGAGAGGGGATTTTAATGTGCGCATGCGAGTGTGCATGGGAGCCTGGAGATGCAGATCCATGCTGAGTGTCTCCTTTAGTAACTCTCCACTTTCTTTTTATTTGAGACAGGATCTCTCACTGATTGGCTAGACTGACTGACCAATGAACTCCAGGGATCTGTTTGTCTCCATTCTCCCAGAGTTTTTATGTGAGTTCTGGGGATCAAACTCAGGTCTTCACTCTTGCAGAGCAAGTCCTTTACCTGTCAAGCCCCCTCCTTAGCCCCAGCCGGGGAAACCTTGAAACTCAGCCTCAGTCCAGCTGGGAGGGCTCTGGGCGACATGGCAGTCCTGGAGTCCCATGCCTCTGTCATGTGTCCCTTTGACATTCCTGCCCAACTACTACCCATGTAACTGAGTTATACACTGCAGGGTGCTCCATTCTATGTGAACTTCACCTCGATAAAGCCGTTTATATCTGTTCTGGTTTGCTGTCTGTTGCTGGGACAAACACCATAACCAAAAGCAACTTAGGGGAGGAAAGGATTTATTTGGTCACAATCTGGCATTGAGGGAAGTCAGGGTAGGAACTTAAATGAAAGCTCAAGGTCAGAACTACAGAGGACCACCGCTTGCTGATTTGCTTCCAAGCTCATGGCTATCTTTCTTTTAAAGCCCGGGACCGCATGCCTAGGGGTGGTGCTGCCCACGGTGGGTTGGGCCCTCCTGCATCAGTTAGCAGTCAAGACAACCAATCCCCCAGAGGCCAGTCTGATCTAGGCCACCCCTCAACTGAAGCTTTCCTCCCAGATGACCGTCAAGTTGACAATTAAACCTAAATCGGACAATAGCAATCTTTCTCCTATTTCCAAAACTTAAGTCAAGCACTCAGCAAAGTTTTTGTTTGTTTTTGAGATAGGGCCTCTTGTTCCACACTGACCTCAATTCTCTGCACAGCTATGGGTGACCTTGGACTCCTCCTCATCCTCCGCATCGCCTCCTGAGGGCGTGCACCATCACATCTGGTTTATGCAGTGCTAAGGACAGAAGCCAGGGTGTCCTCCATGCTAAGCAAGCTCTCTAGCCACTGAGCTCCATCCCCAGCCCCCAGCAAGTTTTAAAGCGGATCATTTCATTGAACCTTCCCCCAAACCTATGTGGGTCAACGTCACAAGTTAGTTATGAAGGAGACCCCAGACCCCGCCCAGCGAGCCAAGCGGGGTTCTTCTTCCTCTTACTCACTCTTCATTCTCTAAGACCAGCCAAAAAGATACTCAGTGCCTAAACAGAAGGGCGGTTCCTAACTCCAGGACCCAAAGTCACCAGGCATGCTTAGTAAACGGCTGCCTTTGGGGGCACTGCAGAGGTTGTTCCTCCGCGGATCAGGACACACACCTGCTCTCTGGCTCTCAGCCCAGCGAATGACCCCCAGGGGCCAGGCTGACTGCGGGATCCTCGGAGCAAAGGAGGGAGGGAGCCAGCCCTGCGCACCCGGCTGAGTCACAATGCGTTTGTGCTGGGATATTAATAGAAACAAAAAAAACTCCGGATCAGCCAATTTCTTCCCCCTCTGGACAAGCCCGGACAACGCGGGGTCGCTCTTCAGTGACTCTGACTTCTGCCGCATATTAAACACGGGGAAGCGGGCATACGGACATCCCAATAATTCGCCCTCCCCCGGTGGAGAAGAGACTACAGAGAGCCAATTTCTAGCTGGTAGCAAGATCAAGGTTAACTAGTGGCAGCAAACTGAGGATGCGGGGGCGGGGCGAGGGTCCCGTAGGGTGGGGTTTCAATGAATAGCTAAATTAGAGCATCTTTTGTTTGCGGGCCAATAGGTGCTTCCAGGGGAGTCCCGGGGGGGCTGAGTCACTTTGTTTGACTAAAAGTGAATTTAAACAATCCCATTGCAATGCTGTTTGCGCTCTTCATTTGCTCAGCAAACCTGCCCCCTCGGAAAGAGCTTTGGGGGTAAACTCTGCCCAGCGGAGATTGCCACACAGCCTGCCACACCCCCTAAGACTGGGGGCACTGGGGGGCTCCTAGGCACTCACAAACACCATCGCTCCTGACCTCTCAGCTGGCAGGACTGAGAAATCCCAGTCCTTGTTAGCTGACTTTTCAAAGGTCTAGCTGTGGGGTTGTCCCAGCCCTTTCTTCCTGTCACTTTGCCTGGCTGCAGCTTGGGGACCTGCTGGCACCCTGGACTGTCGGGTTGGACTATCTTTGCTTGTCAAACACCCAGCGGTCCTGTTCCGGGTCCCATCAGGATCTATTTACTGCCCCTAAGCCACTCAAGGGCATTCCCCTAGACCTTGTTGCTGAGTCTGCACTCCAGGGTCAATGTTTGACGCCTGCCGATGACCCCTGTTGTCCCCAGAACATCTGGCGGCTCGCTCTGCCATCCTTGACTATAAGGCAATCCCTTACAGGCTTACAGGCCACACTCAGCTCCCTGTTGGTCTCCTGACACTACTGGGAATCTACTTTGAGGTACTAGCAGCCCCCCAACCCTCAGGTACTTCCTGAACTTGAATGACTGCCTTTTCCACTTGAGGAGTGGGCCCCCGTTGTAGAGGCTGGGGCCTTCACTTCAAAAGTGTGGTACGACGCACATGCCTCAGCATCCGGCTTTGAACTTGCCAGGTTTCTGTTTTCCCTCTCTTGGGGTCCAGCCTTGTGTGCCAATGGCCTAGATCCCATGGCATCCTCAGCCAAGTCTTCCCTCTTGATGTCCCCCTCGTGGGGTCACAACTCACTTATAACAACCTGTGTCTTTTAACTTACACAGGCTTAGAGTAACCCTCCTCAGGAGTCATCCACAGGGCTGCAACCATTCTGCTAACTCTAGCTGTCCATCGTGCTCTAGAGATCCTCCTGTTTCTGCCTCCCCAGTCCCAGGTCTACTAGGATGCTACAGTGAAACACCATGCCCATAGCGACTTGGAGGGGACAGGATTTATTCAGCTCACACTTCCACACTGTAGTCCATTGTTGAAGGAAGTCAGGGCAGGAACTCAAACAGGACAGGAACCTGGAGGCAGGAGCTGATGCAGAGGCCATGGAGGGGAGCTGCTTACTGGCTTGCTCCTCATGGCTTACTCAGCCTGCTTTCTGATAGAACCCAGGACCACCAGCCCAGGGGTGACACCACCCACAATGGGCTGGGCCGTACCCCATCAATCACTAATTAAGAAAATGTCGCCGGGCGTTGGTGGTGCACGCCTTTAATCCCAGCACTCGGGAGGCAGAGGCAGGCGGATCTCTGTGAGTTCGAGGCCAGCCTGGGCTACCAAGTGAACTCCAGGAAAGGCACAAAGCTACACAGAGAAACCCTGTCTCGAAAAAACAAAAAAAAAAAAAAAAAAAAAAAGAAAATGCCCAACAGGCTTTGACTACAGCCAGATCTTATGGAGGCATTTTCTCAGTTGAGCCTCCCTCCTCTCAGATGTCTCTAGCTTGTGTCAAGTTCATGTAAAGACAAGCCAGCACACCTGGAGTTTTCCAGGGTTCTGAGGGGTCAAATCAGGTCCCCATGCTCCACAGACGCATTTCACCCACCAAGACGTCTCCCCAAACCCTCTGCTTACTTTCTCTTTGTCATAGTACCCACTACCTGTTCTAGTTCATTTTTCTGTTGCTGTGATAAACATCACATCCAAAAGGAACTTGGGGGGAGGGAGAAGGGTTTATTGACCTTATAATCCCAGGGAACAATCCATTACTGAAAGAAGTCAGGGCAGGAGCAGAGACGGGAGCCATGGAGGAAATGTTACAGACTGGCTTGCTTTCAGGATCTTTGTTAGTGACTTTTCTTACTAGGCCAAGGCTCAGCTGTCTAGGGATGTGTCACACACACACACACACACACACACACACACACACACACACACACACCGTGGGCTGGCCCCTTCTACATTAATGCCCATGAGCCACTCCGGTGGGGGCAAGTTTTGAGTTGAGGAATCCTCTTCCCAGGTGTGGTAAGTTCACGGTCGAGCAGTCCCACCAACCAAATTCTCCACAGGGATCCAGAGCCCCTGACAGACCCACAGAAAGGCCACACACAAAGAAGAAAAGAATTAAAAAGCCAGAGCTGAGTTCCCATCTTCAAATGTTACTTTTCCAAATCCACGCTTTGAGGGTCCTGAATGGGAAGGTCACAGGAGAAGGTTGTCCCCAAATGAACCCGAACCTGCGATTCTACAGCACCTGGCGCAGCAGGCGAGGGTCCCTGCCAGTATTCAGCCAGTAGAGAAATGTCTCCTGAGCAGGCATTTAATGGCCAGCTAGGACACACTCACCCCAACAACAGAAGCTTGCCCTGCCTTCTTGTTGGCACGCTTCCCCAAGAGTAGCAATGCAGAGGCTGATGGGCACTGCCCTTGGGTGTGAAGGACAGACAGAGAAACTCTCTTGAGCATGAATTTTGATAGGAAAAAGATAAAAATAATAAAAAAGGACTGCAGCCTGAGGGTGGGGGGGAGTGTCTCTCCCCTACCTTCCACCCCTTCTGCTAAATTTTGAGGAAGAACAGAGGGAATGAAAGAGGTAAGATGGAGTTTAAAAAAATCCCTTCTCTATATAAACTGGGGGATGCTGGAGAGATGGCTCAGCAGTTAAGAGCACTGGCTGCCCTTCCAGAGGACCCAAGTTCAATTCCCAGCGCCTACATGGCAGCTCACGACTGTCTATAACTCCTGTTCCAGGGGATCTGACACCCTCACACATACATACATGCAGGCAAAACACCATTGGACATAAAATAAAAATAAATAAACACATTTTAAAGATGCCTTCCCATGCAGATCACCTGGTGACCACTTTCTTAGCAGCCTCCTGCCTCAGTTTCCCCACTGTGCAGTGGACATTAAAATTAGAGCCAAATATAGGGAGCCATGGATGTGAGACACCCGACAGTTAGGAAATCAAAAACAAGCTTTCCCTAGCTGCTGGCAAGGGTGGTTTTCTAGAAGGTCAAAATAAAACCCAAGGAAGAGGGAGGGGAAGGGAGCAAGGAGTGTTTTGTTTGGCAGGGTGGCTGCGGCCGTTGCCTCGGTAGCTGAGAACACCGCCTCTGGTCACGCTCGCCTCCGCCCCAATCCTATTACTCCATGTGGTTGGGCTCCAAAAATAGCCTGTCAGCTCCATCACTGCAGTCCGGTGTTTTCACCACCGGCCACTCCACTCAGTGGACACAGTCATCGTTAACCCTCCCTCTGCCAGTGGGCTGGTAATTCCCGGGCTGAGAAACCTGGGGCTAGAGATGTAGCTTAGTAGATGGAGGGATTGTCTAGCAAGCACGAACCCTCAGTGTGATGCTGAACACTGCCCAAAACAGACACAGTAGCTTACACCTGTGATCCCAGCACTTGGGAGATGGCAGCAGGAGGATCAGAAGTTCAAGGTCATCCTCGGCTACATAGAGAGTTCAAAGCCAGCCTGGGCTACATCACTGCCTGATGAAAGAAAGAAAGAAGAAAGAGAGAGAGAGAGAGAGAGAG
>CABHPP010141341.1:0-37065 GCA_902168425.1 Peromyscus attwateri | reverse complement strand
ATGGTTGCTGTATTTGAACATTGTCTTGATAGGACCTGCATCTAATGCTGTACTTGAACAGTGCCTTCTCTTCATTGCAGGCAGTTTCACTTGCTAAAACTTTCTTATACTGTGTCTTGACTGAGATCTGTAGACACAGTAATATGCTATATATTTTTTAATATAAATGTGGATTCTTTCCACCTTCCTCCCTGACATATTCTGTGCCCTATGACTGAATAGCTCTCAGCCTCGGGAGAATAAATTGTGTAGTCAAAAGATGCCAAGAGGAAGACCAACCCAATGTTTACCTTTTGACCCTGGGAGAGAGAACCCTCACAAATCTCAGACCCTTACATATCAGGGTACTTTCTCCAACTTCAAGGGCCAGACCTCCCATACTAGACCAATGGTTTTAAAACTTTTCCTCAGATATCTCTCAATGCATTCTTTGAAAAAAAAATTTATTCTCATCAACTTTAATATCTAAAATGTTTTATCACAAATGTAATCAAATATATATGAGGTCTATAGCATCAATATTTTGACTTTATGAGTTTAGTTCATTCAAATTATATAAATGTCTATGGCCCTCTTTATGACCCAATAAGAAAAACCAAGGCCTTATTGAAAGGACTGAACTAGTAATCTGCTGGAAAAGTCAGACTTCACATTTTTAAATTCACATAATGGCATTAAACCAGATCCTGTTAATAACTTTCTAACTTCTGAATTCAGAATCAAAGCCAGATCTATGATTGGTAGAGAGACATACACAGGAAGGCCATGTTTTGCTGCCTGGATTAGTAAGGATGTGACTTTCTTGGTAATTCTTCCCAGAAGATTCTTGCCTTTGAGCTCACTGGACTCCCTTCAGGATTTTCACATATGAGAGTTGTTCTTTTGAGTGGCATTTCCCCCAAATCTTATACTGCTTAATCAATGTGCTTGCAAGATTAAGACACAGCAGTAGCCAGGGCTTCCTGTCCCACATCAGAGCTCTCTCTAACTTTATCTATACAATAGAAGACAGATGAAATGATGGATGGATGGATGATAGTTTAATAGATAGACATAGCTGGATGGACAGACAATAGATAGATAGTTGACAAATACAGATAGATGATAGATAACTTGATAGCTTGATAGATGATAGACACACATACCTCTCCCATAATCAGCTGTCACATAAATCTTAATTATCTTTTGTATTTCATGTAGTCTCCTTAGAACTAAGATTCAAGAAAGAACAATTAATTTTCCCTCTACTTGCTTCTCTGAACTCATTGCTCACCTTAGTACGACCTGTATAAGTTCCCAGTGGAAATGTTGATGACCAGTAACCATAAATACCTCACATTTAGTGTCCTCTTTTCAATTTTTTTTGAATTTATTTTATTTTATTTTACAATATAATTCAACTTTACATATTAGCCATGGATTCCCCCGTTCTCCCCCCTCCCATACCACCCCCCTCCCCCCGGCCCACCCCCCATTTCCATCTCCTCCAGAGCAAAGATTCCCCCAAGGATTGAGATCAACCTGGTGGACTCAGTCCAGGCAGGTCTTGTAGCATGAATCTTAACAGTTCTTATTAATAAAATCAAACCCAGGCCAGGTATTGGGGTGAAATGCTGGAAGGTCAGAGAAATAAAACAAGCCACTGCTAATCTCACCTCGCTGGATCCTCAGCTGGTCTTGTTTCTTCAGACTGGAGGCCTCTGAGTCCTCATCCAGAATGGGTCTCAGCTGAACTGCTGCTAGAAGCCTGAATGCTTAACCAGGCCAAATGCTTCTCCAGGCCAAATGCCTCTCCAGGGCAAATGCCTCTCTAGGGCAAATGCCTCTAGTTTCTGGTCCTCACGCCTTATATACCTTTCTGCTTTCTACCACCACTCCCTGGGATTAAAGGCGTGCTTTCTGGGATTAAAGGCGTGGAGTCACCATACTTGGGTGTATCCTTGAACACATGGATTTCTACCTCTGGAATGCTAGGATTAAAGGCGTGTGCTACCACTGCCTAACCTTTAATATTGTGGCTGTTCTGTCTCTGACCCCAGATAAGTTTATTAAGGTACACAATATTTTGGGGAATACAATACCACCACAAGGTCTAGTCCCCTCCTCCCAGGCTGAGCCAAGCGTCTCTGCTAAGCCCCAGGTTTCAAACAGCCAACTCATGCACTGAGCACAGGACCCGGTCCAACTGCCTGGATGCCTCCCAAACAGATCAAGCCAATCAACTGTCTCACCCATTCAGAGGGCCTGATCCAGTTGGGGGCCCCTCAGCCATTGGTTCACAGTTCATGTGTTTCCATTGCCTCTTTTCAATTTTTAAAGCATTAAATAATCACTTTCTTTGGGCCAATGACATTGGGATAATCCCTCTCCTTGATTTGAGCTTTCCTGGGCTTTCCTGTAATCCCCTTCCTCGTCAGACTTTCACTCCCCAGCCTGCCTTTCTCCCTTGCCACTATTGCTGGGCATCTTCTCTCATTCTGCTTCCTCTCCCTTTCATCTACCTTGACACCCACCTCCCCCTTCATACATTGATGATTGTAAACACACACACACACACACACACACACCTCCAGAAATATCCAGATTCATATATCAAATGACTGGACACTTTGACCTGAACAAAAGCAAATTCACCATCTCCCTTCAAAGTCATATTCCTCTTGTGTGGGTGAAGCTTACAACATGTGACAGTTGTCAAAGAAAAGCAAACAAAGTAATTTCGATATCTTTGTTGACTGCCTCTCCACAGCCTCCTCTTCAGGTACCAGTTCTGACTGTATTTCTCAATTATTTATTCTTTACATCTGATCTTTGAGTCACACTGCTGTTGTATCAGGTCAATTTCTAATTATTTTCATCTAGGCTGCTGCAATCGCTTCATTAGTCACCCACAGATATATTTTCAAATTATCCATGCTCTCTTAAAATTCTTCAAATGCTCATGGTACCCAAAGGTCTCCTTTCATATGTCTCTCTTTCCTCAGAACAGGTTAGAAGAATGTGAGGTTGCAGATTCAGAAACTAAGTTGGTGGTGATAGGGAATGAGCAGAGAACAGGTGACATCTAAGAGAAACGGGTTGAGGGGACTGCTCTCCAAGAATTGCTCCAGACTAGGTTTGGAGTCAAGAGTGCTGGCTGATGCTTACAATTTGAATGGAGTTCACTTTAGACTGACAGCACAGAAGATCAGCCAGACATTCAGGACAGATGATTGCACAGAAAATCTGGCTATGAAAATAATGGTTTCTCTCAATCCTAGTATAAGATAAATAGGACGATTTGGGAATGACATCTATGAGAAACAAGACACAATGGACATGTAATAACAGCATGAAGCAGAAATGCTATATGTAAAATAGTGTCATACAATTGGTACCAGCAAACTCTACATCAGACTGTATAATTTCAATGATCGTTAAGTATTAACTGGTCCTCTTTTCCAGAAAAGGGGACAGTCTTGCATGCATTACCTAACGCTCCTCCCATTGCCTACAAGTGCTGGCACTTACGAATCTTTCCAATTTAGAGAGTGTCTCACTTATGGAAACTTTTCAAAAAATAATGACTAGTTCTTCTCCTGAGTTACCCTCTTCCTTTTCATGTGTCTCCATGTCCTGCTTTCTTTTTACTTCTGCTCACATTCTTGGTTATTTACTTTATCTTCCAGATAAAGACTTTATCTTCTAGATAATTATCTAGACATATCAATTGTAGGAGTAATTATTCATTCTACTAGATGAATTGTTTTATTAAATAATGTTTAAAGCTTTTTTGAGGTAAGACCTCATCTCACAGCCCAGGCTGATATATAACTTGATATCTAGTCTAGGCTGACCTTGAGCTCATGGTGAACCTCTTGCCTCAACCTCCCCAAGCTTTGGAATTACAGGTATGAACTATTATGCTGGGTTTATTTTGCCAAGTTACTGTTACTTTAAAAAGAAAACTTTCCTTATTCAAAGTTTTTTGTTATAACAGTTTATTTGGACATAGTGTTCTCCATTAGACCTTTCCAAGGATATTTAGTTTTTAAATTTTTAAATGTATATTCTGCATCTTACATTATCTCTATGGCCTCTAAAGTTCATTATACTAGTTTTGGTTTGTCTTTTAATGCCATTAACATTCTTAAATATCTGGTTACTGCTTTAATATTTATGAACATTTATGAATGAAGGACTGGGATGACAGCTGAAGAAGGAACTGATAAGAATTATCCTACAAGTACATGTATTAATTTTTAACCAATAGGCTACTTTCTTGCTTCCTAACTAATATTTAAACTTTATATTAAATTTCTGTTTACATTTTAATAGAACTCATATCATACATCTACTGCAGCTTGCCACTTGGCTTAATACATTTGTGAGATGTGGTAACACTGATGAACACATTACTTAAATAAATTTATTTTCTATTGCTGTGTTGTATAATATAATATGAATAGACTATTATCTTATTGTCCATTTTCCTCTAGGTGAACACTTGAGATCATTATCATTTCTTCATTTATTTCTGCTGTGATAGAAATATGAGTATGATTCAATAATGATTTTGTAGCAGCAAAATCAAAATCTACTCCTAGCAAACTTCACAGCTCATTTTTCACATTTAGGTTACACTAAATTTTTTTTAGAAAATATTCAGTGGCAAGAGTCTTTTAAGAGAAATTGCAAAATGTGAAGTAAAGATAAGAGAGGCAGACTGGATTTGGTGGCACATACCTAAAATCGCAGCTACTCAGGAGGCTGAAGGAGGAGGATTCCAAGTTCAAGGCCTGCCTGAAAGCTGAGGTCAGCCTGGCAACTGAGCATGCCTCTATACAGAAACAAAATGCAGAAGAGTGGCACCGTAGTGGAGCACTTTCCCAGTGTGCCTGAGACTCAGCTTCCACCCCAGTGCCGCCAAAGGAGAAGCAGGCTGAGAAGAGATCTTTGAAGAAAATAACAAAATGTACAGATGAAGACGAAAATAACTAATAAATATCTTCTTCCAACAAATAAACCTTTGATCCTGTCATTAATGTTAAGAAAAGTGACCTTTTCAGGAACACCTTGCTGTTCCTGCTGCTGTAACCCCTGGGAAAACAGACAAGGTCCCCCAATTTGTCCTCTCTGTAAGCAAAAGAATGTAATGCAGTCAACTTTCTCATTGCTTCAAAGACAAGAGCAAGACTACATTACTGTTACCTTTGCCTAGTTTCATGTAACATTTTTCAAAAGACCAGAAGAAATCATTGCTGGAAATCACTTTAGCATAAACATTTAGTCTTCTTTTTCTACAAGATCAATCTGACCAAGAGTGAGTCCAAATAAATTAGGAGTTGTGCCAACACTACTCAAGGGCTTAGAAGTTCTAGAACAGACAGGTTTGCAATCCCTTCTACCTTTGCATTTTCGATGCAGGGACAGAGTGCCCACGCTGCACTGGCCTTTACATCTGGATGTGGATTTTTGAGCAGGGACCACAACAAGCGAACTCCATCTAAGCGATCAATTATCCTGTGGAGAAGGCAGAGACAGTAATGTGAACTGTAATCAGTAAATGAATGGGAAAATTCAAATGGCCCCCTTAGTCACACAATTCTAGTTTCTCCCCAGACATTCTGCTGGAGTGTCTTTTGATCAATACTCCCAGAACAGTGGGACGTATATACTATTGAATGGTCAAGCCCAGTGACTTCGGTTTCAATCTTTATGACCCAGAAAGCACGCTGCATAATAATTATGATTCACATAAACTAAAATCAAGCCACACAATGTCTTAATTAGCTGTCCACAGACTGTTACCTCTATGTAAAAAGTACTGGTTCTTTCACATAATAACTTCTAAATACTCTCCAAAACAAATATTTATGCCTCAGAGTTGTACAGTTACCTTTTTTATTTGGTCTGTGTTTAATTGACTTACCCTATGGTATGACATATTTTAAACTCCTCCAGTCCTAATCTAGCATTAGGAATTAAAATCATCACACTACAGTGCATCTTTTGTTGGGCACGCATAACACATAACTTGTTTTCCATGTGCTCCCTTCCCAGCAAGCCCAGCGCAGCAGACCATGTTGTAATTACTTAAACATACTGTAATCAAAATACTTTCATGACTAGCTGAAAAATGGATTATCATCAGAGCCATCTCTGCATCATCTGTCTTCTGTTTATGTATCAATCAGTCCAGGGAACATAACCTTGCAATAAGGTCCACAGAGCGCTGGGGGTGGAGGGGAAGGCCAAACAAACCTTAATGCCCTTCACAAACACGGCTTTGTTCACAAAGGTGCAGTAAATAGAAAGCAGATGAAGGAAGATAAGGACCATCACAATTCCTTCGACTTTTAATCTCCGGTTCAGTCGAACACATGTAGTATTTAGCCCTCGGTAGAGTAAATTCTGCTAGCTTTTAAAATGCCATTCAAATTCTTCCTTTATAATTGACATTTTAAGAAATCTACATTTCTTGATTACGTGAGATGAGTTTGCCAGGGGAAAAATATGTATTATCCAATATTCCCAGGTGGGCTATGGGCAGCTTTGTGAAAGGAGTGATGCTAAGAGCTTATAGCAAGATAGAAACCAACTCTCAAGAAAATAACCCCCCCCCCCCCCCCCCACTGCAGAGGTCGCTCAGCGCTGAAGAACCCTCTTTGATTTTCCAGAGGATTCAATGTCAGTTCCCAGCAACCAAGCTGGATGGCTCACACATGCCGGTCTGTAATTCCAGCTCTAGGAGATCCAATACCCTCTTCAGGAACATACCAACCCATAGACACATAGGCATTCACGTAATTAAAAATAATTAAAATTTAAAGTAAGTAAAGTAAGGAGGAAAGCAATCCAGGAAGTCACTCTATGTCAACCTCTAGCCTCCAAATGCACACTAACATGTGCACACACAGGAACATATACATGTACTGTACAAGTGCATGCACGCATGCACACACGCGTGAGCACACACACACACACACACACACACACACACACACACACACAGAGTAAGACATCCTTTTCCCCAAGACAAAATTTTACAATTACCTACAAAAATTCACTGTTCATTTCATTCCAGAGATGCAGAAATTCACCAGCTGCTTCATCACATGGAATACGGGTTGTGATCCATTACTGATGTCTTAAAAGACTCGGAAGAATGGGAGTGACAGCACGGTATGATGAAAATACCACCAAAACCATTTGCACACGTAGGAACTGGGTCAGGAGAAGCGAACTCCACAAGTTAGCTGTATCCCTCCTCTGTTCTATCCTCAGCATGGAATTGCTGACTCCCAGGGATTCCTATGTCACTCACTTGTTCCTGGGAGTCACTACCTGCTAAAAGCTCTGCTGGGAACCTGCATGCCTTGACTTGATGTATTCAGCTTCTCTCCATTCACACTCCCCCGAAGGCATGTTCGGAGCTTCTGCGTAAGCTCCCTGTGAACAGCGACCCAGGCAGGGATGTGCATTCTGGCCCGATACCACCTTGTACAAGGCTCCATCTACTCTGCTGAGCGATTTACAATTATCTCCAATGGCTTCCTGTTGCCTGCATAGTATTAAAGCCCTGACTCTGAGTTCAATAATTGTTTTCAAGAAACGATTTATTTCTCCCAATTCTCTTATCCAAACAATTGCTCATAAAACTCTGCGACTATTTGCTAAACATGAAGGATTAGGCATTGAGAAATAATAAATACATTCAACTCTCATTACCAGGGCTTGTTGTGTGCCCCAAAGTCAGCACAAACACCACATGAGCAAATACTGAATGGCTGGGCTGGTGAGAAGATGAGGCCTCTTCCAGTGAGCCTCTGGTCTGAGCATTTTCACTAATTGATCAGATATACGCTGTTCTATGGATGCTTTAAAAATGGCACCTTACTGAATAGACATTGTACAGCACTGTAACACACACTCAAAAGTCACCAAACATAAATGTTTGAAAGGCCCATTACAGCTTCCTGGTGCTTACAGATTCTGAATAGCACTTCAGGACTCTTCTTGGGAGCATTTGATGACAACGTCATCACCAAGCCCAAGCACAAAGATGTGCAAGCATGGCGTAAATAGAAGTCAAAAGAACATTCCTTTACAGGATAAGAGCTGAAGGAAGAGGGCAGGTTGGGGCTGGGCATCATGAGACACACCTGTCATCACCAGCACTGGGGAGGCTGAGGCAGGAGGACTGTGAGACCCCATATAAAATTAACAATTAAAAAAAAAAAAAAAAAAAACAAAGGCAGAGACCCACCTTTCCTGACCTTAGCTAGAAACAGGCTCTGGACAGTTCAGAAATTTTCAGAGTTCTCCTGTGTCCAAACCTCAGAGTATAAAAATGAAAGGCTATTTATAACTTTTAAAGCCTTTTATTTTATTTCTAATTATGGGGGGTAGGCACAGTTGAGTGCATGTGTCCATGCAGAACTAGAGCTACAAGGTGGTTGAGCCAATGTGGGTGCTGGGACCTGAATTTAGGTCCTCTCCAAGAGCAGCGTATCCTCTTAACCGCCAAGTTATCTCTCCAGCTCCTGTAACCTTTATTTATAAATAGAGTATAGGAATCCACCAGATAAGCAGGACCAGCTGCATGTTAATTTCCTTCAGAAAAGTACAGTCTGGTGAAGGACCAGGACCACTGCTGTAACAAGTGTGTGCATATGTACAGAGACATCCTGTGTCACGGCCACAGAAAAGCTGCTCTCCACTAACAGTGCCAGTGGGAGCTGATATCCAAGGCCCATAAGAAAATCTGACTTGGAAGGCTGAAGTAGAAGGATCTGGAGTTCCAGGGTAGTTTGGTTTACATAGGAGACCCTGTCCTTAACACAAACATAGGAAAGTAAAACAATACAAACAAACAAACAAACAAACAAATCTCCTTTTTCAGGTCTCTGACTTCCTGTTAAACTTTTGGAAGACTTGCCCTCCTTTTCTGGAGCCCTAGTCATGTGTTCTCTCCTCAAGCACGAGGTGACCTCCCTGACAGAGACGTTCTATATGGCTTGCCATGCACAGGCCTGTGACCACAGCCTGAGGATACTGGTTAAGCAGATCTGAAACAAGACAGTCTTTGCTTATTTCTTTTTTCAGTAAACCAGAAAAGTCTCTCCCAACACCAGTGCATTCCTTCACAAACCTCACACTCGCAAGGCACATGGTTCCATTCTAACCAGCAATGTTTTCATTCGAAATTGTCTCTAGACGGAGCACATATTAGGCGGAGTTTCCTTGCAAGTTTATTGCTTCTCGTGTAGCGATGATGGCCTCACAGGCGATATCAATTTCAGTGACTACCCATTTCCATGCATTTACCCCCTCTTTGTAGCTCTTAAATTTGACTGCCAACTTGCTTTGAGTTCACTTCCAGGGGTGCTAGCTCTCCTCACTCCTCATTCTTCTATCAAGGGGATTTTATCTCCATCATCTGACATCATAAAAACAAAACTGACTTCTGCATTTCCAAGATCTTCTACTTTACCACGGAAATCAAACTTCTGGCAGAATAGCAGCTCCAGGGAGATAACTAGATGTTCAATTTCCGGCTTTTTAAAAATTTATAGCAATACTGGGTTTGGTGGTACACACCTGCAGCTCCAGTACTTGAGAGATGAAGGCAAGAGGCTGAGATGTTCCAGATCATCTTCAGCTACATAGAGCATCTGAGGCCAGCCTGAAGTACATGAGACCCTTCACAATCCACCCCCCAGCCAAAAAAAAATGGACAAACAAAATGCCAAAATTAGAAAAAGATGCAGCTGGCCTTCTGTGTTGTGTTAACGTTACCAGGACTGGAAGATGTCTGGCCGGCCTCCGTGCCCACCAAGGCCACAGATATAAACAATGGTTTTGTATTATGGGGCACGGGCAAGACTATTGGTTCTTTCTGGAGAAACCAATGTATTTTGAAATCATAATGTTGCATGTTTTGTAAAAATGTCAGGGTAAGAGATGCCTCATCATCCAGCTTCCAAAGGCAAGCTTATTGTTTAGTTATGCTGGCGACCCTCCTCAATGCTCTGTGAAGTAAAGATGGTTCTCTTTCCACCCAGCAATCCCCTGACAGATGCTGGCCCATTAGCCCTTCTGTACTGTGTAGCCCTGGCATTTGAAATTCTCATCTAACAGAATTCTTTTATTGGAAATTGTGAAATAGAGGCTTTTCCCGGTTTCTCAGCCTGAGCAGCTGACATTCCTTAGTTTCCCCTCATCAACTACAGCTTGCCCAAATTCCCCAGAATCGAAGTTCTAGTGCCAGTTGTGACTACTGCTGCAAGCTGACATATTCTCTTCCTTCTTAGTTCTTCTTTAGTACTTACGTTTCATGTTATTAAGTCTATCACTTATTTACTTTGTGATTTGAATCTTTAGCATATCTTCAGAATAGACTTCCATGCCTCCAAATAACAACATATTTATTTTCCTTTTTTATGCCTTCCTCTACCCATAATCTGCTAATTACTTAAATTTTCTTTAAGCAGCTATTTCCCCTACTGAAAAAAGATAATTTTATCCTAAAATTTAATAGCTAGTTATATAGACAGTTTTGGCTGTACAAATTATATATATATATATATATATATATATATATATATATATATACACATAGTACCATTGCCCAGGCATTTGACTCCTGTTTGTTTCTAGTCCCTCACTTTTTATATACTTTTCCTCTTTGATTTTCAGTGGGGATCCCTTTAATGGTCTGTAAGTTCACAATGCCCTTTCTTGCCGTGGCCAGATTCCTTTAACCCCATCACATGAATTCTTTATTTCTAACAGTGTTTTATTAACCTGGAATTCCTATTTATTCTTTACACATGGGGGGTGCATGATGCAGAGAGTTTAATTACACAAATGCCTAGTCAACAAGGATAAGGGATACATATTCAGGAGGTTACAGAATTCCTACAGGTACAATTAAACCCCACAGAGTCCTGGCAGAGGTGTGTGTGTGTGTGTGTGTGTGTGTGTGTGTGTGTGTGTGTGTGTATTGGGCTTACCTACTGATTAACCATACCTCTGTGAATTTTGGAGGGACACAAACATTAAGTCTGAGGACATTAGGGATAAAGAACTATGAGACACACAAAAGCTGACCTCTCAACAGAAAAAGGGCAAGAAGACACCAGGACATTTATGAAGTATGGGAATAAAATTATCAAGTTAGACTTCTATATCCAATAAAAAATACCCTCCAAAAGTGACAGTAAAGATCCTCACCCTGGCCCAAGTCCTACAGCCATGATGTGAGGCAAAGCAAGCAGTCATCTAGAGTAGAGGGCAATGTACCCTCAGCCTAGCACAGGTTAGACCGAGAGTGATGCTGTGGGAATCTCTTGGGGGTAGGAGGAAATAGTCACGAAGTTTCAGATTCTAGACAGTGTGGTTAAAGCAATCTTTGGAAGTAAAACAGTGGGGGAATAACTCTTGAGTAACGGAGAAGATGTTACTAAGAACATACAGAGATGTGACGATAGCCTGGATACTGTGGAGAGTGAGGACAGAGTGGAGCAGCCTGACCTGGGACCTCAGAGGCTGAGCAGAACAAGGTACCCATGGCTGAGCAGGAAGCTAGAAAGGACATCTAGCACCTGGACAACTCATCATGGTGCTCATGGTTTGAATGTGAAATGTCTCCCAAAGGCTTGGTCTGATGAATGATCAGAAGTGGGGGTTTGGGAAAGTGACCAGTTCCCTTTCTGACCTAACTGATGCATTAGTCAGTTGACGAATTCGTAATTTGACAGCGTTATTGGGGGGTAGTAGAAAGTAGGAAGCGGGGCCTATTTGGAAAAACTAAATGACAAGGAACACGTCCTTGAAGGGTACCCCTTGTCCCTAGGACCCTCTCTTCTCCCTTCCTCCGCCCCTCCCTTCCTTGATATCTCCTGGCACCATAAAGTAGCTTTGCTCCACTGCACTCCCTGTGCTGTGCTGATGTATTTCACAATAACTTCAAAATCAGTGGAGACAGCTCCAGAACCCGGAACTAGCCAAAACGAACTTTTCCACTTTCAAATTATTTTTCTCAGGAATGTTGTCACGACAACAAAAACCTGAATAACTTAAGGATGAGTCAGCGCCCCAGCAGGGTGAGTAGAACATCTGCAGAGGGAGAGGACTGCAAAGATGGAAGATCTGGAAGTGTGGAGAAGGAGCAGAGGATTAGACAGGAGGCTTCTTAGCGGGCATGGAAAAGAATTGCAAACGAAGAAAAAAACTACAAAGGAAAAAAATCACAATCTATAACTGTGATTTTAAAAAAAAGGTACAAATCCTTTTTCAGGAGTTTGTTAAAAAAAAACAAACAAGAACTTTTTTTGTTGTTTTTGTTTTTGAGACAGGGTTTCTCTGTGTTAACTCTGGCTGTCCTGGAACTCACTCTGTAGACCAGGCTGGCCTTAAACTCACAGAGACCCACCTGCCTCTGCCTCCCAAGTGCTGAGATTAAAGGCATGTGCCACCACCACCCAGCACAAGAAAAATTGTAAACAATATAAATATAGACTGAATAATACATTTAATCTGGTTGACTTGACATTTATTTTTGTTGTTTTATTTAAGACCCCAGGGTCTTGCCTATGCTAGGCAAGTGCTCTATCACTCAGCTACATCCCAACTATAATCAGCATTTCATAAATGATATATAAAACTACAGCAGAATATATGGTTTCCATAGTGTAAGTGTATATTTACAAAATTAGACCTGGAAATTATAGCTAAAAAAGAAAAAAACGGAAATCACAGAAAACGTATTTTTCTGCCCTTATTGTATTAAGCAGAAATTGATAACAACATGGCACATGGAAAACACTGAAAATTTTAGAAATAAAGCAACAGTTGTTAACGTCTCTAGGAAAAAAAAAAAAAAAAAAAAAAAGAAAGAAAACAAAACCCAAATGGAGGCATCAGGAGATCAAAGAGATCAGTGCAGAGCTGTGTTTATTATAGCACTGTGTATAGTGGTTAAATACGAAACCAATGCAGTCTCCATCAGCTGATGACTCTTATGATTAAGAGCACTTGTTCCTCTTGCAGAGGACCTGGTTTTGATTCCCAGCACCCACACAGCAGCTCAGTACCATTTGTAACTCCAGTTTCAAGGAATCTAACACTCTCTTCTGAACTCCACATGCACCAGGCACCCATGTGGTGCATAGACATACATCCGGGCAAAACCTTCATACACAAAAAAGAAAATAAACCTAAAAAAAAACAATTAAAAATAATTATCCTGACTTTATCACTATAGATTGTTAGATCATCATACTATACTCCATAAACATTTACAATCATTATATGTCCATATACTTTCTGAAACCTTAAGGATTTTACATAGAAAATGATGGTAAATATTTTCAATTAGATGAAAATTAAAACAGAACCTGAACTTTCAAATGAGGCTAAAATAGCACTTAGAGGAAAATTCAAAACTTGAAACAATTATGGAAGAAAAGAATTGTGTCACAATGTAGCTTTTACCTTAAAGAGCTAGAAAGGGCAGCAAAAATGAAACACAGACTAAATACAATAAACAGTAAAAATTAAGGGAAAATTAATAAAGAGTGGACAAAAACATAAAACAATTGACAAAGTCAAAGATGAATACCATTAAACTACCGGAGCAGGATAAGTGTTGCCAAATTTATTCTGTAAAGGGCCAGAGAACAAACGTCTTAGGTTGTGTTTGGCACCATGTGATTCTGTTACCTGTCTGTCTTTGTTTGGTAAATAACATAAAAACATAGCAATCACGTAGAATTCACAGCTTATTTTGAAAACTGGGTCCTTTCCAGGATAGATATGCCCACTGGTGCCATAGTGGTATAGCTATTTGGTGAATAACCAACCACTTGGTGATCTGTGACCTGCTCCACAGGCGAGAATACACATTTGATAGCATAAGCCTAGTGGAAAGCTTATTGATGGAGAGGTCATGGGTCCAAGGGAGAACATACTATTGTTTCTCTCAATGGACATCTTGTCAAACAGTCTTCTAAAGACTTATGTTTATACTCATAGACCCACACAGCCTGGAGGAGGAAAGCCTTTTTTCCCCCGCAGAGGATGACAGATAATGAAGCCACTCCTGTCTGTCCAAAGCGCTGAATGTAAGTGACTGTTGAGCACTCAGCGTCAAATGGGACATCTAAATCAAGCAGACATACCCACGCACATGTGTACACATATGCATTAGACTCAGGGAACGTCACAGAAGGAGGGATGGAAACAAATTAAAAGCCAGAGGGTGGGGAGAAGTGTCATGAATCATTCTCATCCAGATATGGCACGGCAGTTGCAATCAAGGACAGAAAGCAGCTGTAGATACCTGCATGAGATTTAGGCACCCAGCTTTCCATCATGAGTAGAAGAGGCACCTGTGAAGCCGTACCCGTCTCGGGGAGTTATCATTGATGGTCAATAACTGAATAAAGAGGGGCTGTCATTTTGTGTACTTGTTTCGCCACTGGAGTCCAGTTGGGTTTATATGGAAAGGAGAAGAGATCCCAGAGGTGAATGTGAGGGGATGTCATCATAATACGTTGTAAATGAAATTCTTAAAATCCAAAGAAAAAGTTAAGTGGGTCATGAGCCTTCCACATAAGGTAAGGGGAGGGAGGGTGATACGAGCAATTTATGCTACTAAATTAAACAAACAGGACTACCGTATTTCTTTAGAAACAGAAGTTACCAAAACTGACTCAAGGGAAGGTAGAAACCCTCAACTGTACCACATCATTCATAATTTACAAAATCAAACACCCAAGCCCATTCAATAAAGAAGACTCGAGTCCAGATGGTTCTACTAGTCAATTGTATAAAATATTTAAGTAATAAATAATTGTACATAAATTCTATCAGGGAATAAGGAGGAAATCATTTTCTTAATGTTTTTAGAAAGTCTACATAATGCTGAAACAAAAAAACTTGACAAAAATATTATAAGAAAATAAAACAAAACAATGCACCTGTGTGTAAATACAAAATACAAACTACCATCAAATCAGATGCAAGATAATGTGGAAAGGATACTACCCTATGTGGTCAGTGTGTGCGCAGGCTGAAATTTTGTCAACTTGACACAAGCTAGGGTCATTTGAGATGAGAGGCTCTCAACTGAGAAAATGCCTCCCTAAGGTTGTAGTCAAGCCTCTAGAGCACTTGTTTTATTAGTTATTGATATGGGAGGGCCCATCCCATTGTGGGTGGGGTTATCCCTGGGCTAGTGGTCCTGGGTACTATAAGGAATCAGGTTGAGGCCGGGCAGTGGTGGCGCACGCCTTTAATCCCAGCACTCGGGAGGCAGAGGCAGGCGGATCTCTGTGAGTTCGAGGCCAGCCTGGTCTACAGAGTGAGATCCAGGAAAGGCGCAAAGCTGCACAGAGAAACCCTGTCTCAAAAAACCAAAGAAAAAAAGAAAAAAGAAACCAGGTTGAGTAAGCCGTGAGGAATAAGCCAGTAAGCAACATCCTCCATGGACTCCGTATCAGTTCCTGCTTGAGTTCCTGCCTTAATTGCCCTGGATAAAATAAACCATTTCCCAAGGTGCGTTTCATTGTGGTCTTTTATCATGGCAATAGAAAAGTAACTAAGACAGCATGATTTTATCTAAAGAAGAGAAGATTGGCTCAATTTTCCAAACTTAATCAATTAATAGCAAAATGAAAATGACCTGACCATCTCAGTAAAGGCAGAAAAACTATTTTACCGAATTGGAAATCTATTTGTCATTTACAAAGAAAAACTGACAATAGACTGATACGGAAATTTGAGTGTTATAAAGGAAACCTACAAAACACAAAATGTAAAAATTTTCATGTTTTCTCCAAGTTCAGTAACAGCTGAGAAAGGCTTGCCCTCACTTCCTAGAAAATTGACTATTTGATAAGACAAGAAAAGTAAATTAAAGGTAAATGTGTTGGTGAGGTTAAGAAAGGCATGCAGACTGGTGAGGGGTAGGAAGGAAATAGTCATTATTTACAGATAACATGATTTAATATGAAGACAATTGTGGTATCTGCCAAAAATGACCAGAAACAATAGTAAGCAATCTTCCTGAAACACATGAAGATATGCTAAGATATTTGAACGTACACACAATAGCTTACAACTACTGGAAAAAGATTTTAAAATAATTACTACTCATACTAACATAAACAGATACTTAGAAAAGTATTAAAAACACACATTTTCTATATTATTTTCTACATTAATGGCTATAAAATATTGCAATGATAAATTAAACATCTAGATGAATACTATACACCACATTCACAATATCAATGAAGCTTATTAGGTCCACGTAACAACTAATTTAAAAATATCAGCAGTAAACCTTTGCGGGCGAAGTAGTTGTTCTGTACCCTCTTTTGGCTGGGCGCTTGGTGAATGTGCATAGCTGTTAAAACTCATCAAAATGAATAATTAAGCATAAAACAACCTATCACTTTGGAACAAGAAAAACCAGACAAAACCAGCACACACCATAAGCTTCCTCTCACACGTGCTTGGAACAGAAACAAGGTCAGTCTATAGAGCTGCTTTCATGAAGACAGCAAGACACAAACAGCCAAAAGAGCAAGAAAGGAGGGGACCACAGATGGAGGTCTGGCTAGTTCCTGGGGCAGGCTGTGATAGTCAGAGGAGAGTAACAACAGTGTTCTAACTGTTTGCTTCACTTCCCAATAATTTACTAATGTGTTCACCTGCATGGAGCACTTCTCTTTGTATGTATCATACTTCATAGTTTATGAACTTACTGCTGGGCTGCAGAGATGATTCGGCAGTTAAAAGCACTGGCTGTTCTTCTAGAGGTCCTAAGTTCAATTCCCAGCAACCGCACAGTGTCTCACAACCATCTATAATAGGATCTGATGCCCTCTCTGGCATGCAGGTATACATGCAGAACAGTCATACATTTTATACACACACACACACACATATATACTGCTTTCATTTTACTGTGTACACATGTGTTCTTTCACGTAGGAAGAGGAGAGAGTCATCCACTTATGCAGCCACTGACCTACACACATTAACACAACTGACTGCATTTTATGTGGAAAAGTAACACCCTCTCAGTTCTCAAGTCGAAAATGCCTAGCACTTGTTTAAGAAGGAAATTTGAGGGGCATTAGAAATGACTCAGCAGTTGAGAGTGCTTGCTTCTCTTCTAGAGGACCTGAGTTAAATTCCCAATACCCACATCTGGTGGCTCACAACTGCCTGTGACTCCAGGTCCATGGGAATCTGAAGTTCACTTCTGGCTTCTGTAGACATACATGTGCATGCTTGCACATACATGCACACACACACACACACACACACACACACACACACAGACAAATTAAAAACAAATAAAATAACTATTTTTTTAAGAAAATGAAATTTGGGATGGAGAGGTTGCTCAGTGGTTAAGAGACTGGCTGTTCTTCCAAAGGACCTGGGTTCAATTCCCAGCACCCACATGGCAGGTTACTATAACCACAGTTCTAAGGGATATGATATCCTCTTCTATCCTCTTTGTGCATCAAGCTCACAAGTGGTGCACAGACATGAATTCAGGCAATATACCATACACTAAAATAAAAGAAAAATTGGAAGAGTTAATGATTTACATTTTTGTGTTTAACTTTAATCTATATGCCTTTAAAAGTATGCAAATGAAAAAGGAAGAAAATGCACAATAAAGAAAAATGTTAAGATTAAAAGCAAATAAGCCATAGACTTCATGTTTTGCAAACCCTAAAAGCTCACAGATCCTGGTTTTACAGCAACAAGCATATCTGAGAAGCCACAGAGGGATTAAGTCTCTTCTGTGTACACATGAGCATAGCTGACTTCTTTCCCTTTAAAAAGAACAAATAAACCCAATGCAAAAAAACTTTTAAAGCCATATAAATGCAGCATAATTATATTTGAACCACAAAACATAGGAAATTTAGAGTTCTCCATCCCATGGTGGCTTTAATTCTATCCTTGTGTGTGCTGTATAAAGAGGCTTTCACTGCCTGATCACATGACGCTGGGCCCTGTGACAGTCGGCTCAACAAACGTTCATTTTACTATGTGTGGGAGGAAAACATGGGATAAACTGTGGGAAATCTGTGTGCCAGTTAGGTAAACGCTGGGCAAGATTTCTTAGAATCCTGGGTATGGCAGACTTCACCCTGATCCCTTCTAAAGAACATGACATTTAACTCTTTTACAGCACATACTTATGCTCGAGAGCTGACCTTTAAATGTTGAGGTTATTTTGATACAACAGGAAATTCAGAACATCAGGATTTCAGCACATTGCAGATCACATATGCCAGGCATTTTGTATGAAACATTAGGGGCTGAAAAGATGATGAGGATGTGAGTTTATAATCTCCTTTTCTTCCAGAAAGGAAAAAAAGGAAAGCGAAACCCCTTTCTCTATTGAAGTTTCCTGGGAGGGGGCTCTGACAATTTGTGTACTTGAAAGTTGTTCCTGTATTAAAAGAAAAAAATAAATGCTCTATTTTGCCTTTTCTATATGAGCTGTATTTCAGGCCAGCCAACACTCACACCAGAGCCGTCAAGCCCAATACTCACACAGCAAAAATATAATGAGGCTCACAAAAGAGTATGCATGTATACGCTGTATACAAGGAGAAGTCACTATTTGTTTACAAAAAGTACTTTCTAGACCCCCCCAGACAAAGAGACAAAATAACTCACAAAGAAGAAATTAGAGGAGTATTAGACTAATTTTTTTTTTTTTTCCGAGACAGGGTTTCTCTGTGTAGTTTTGGTGCCTGTTCTGGATCTCGCTCTGTAGACCAGGCTGGCCTCGAACTCACAGAGATGCACCTGGTTCTGCCTCCCAAGTGCTGGGATTAAAGGCGTGCACCACCACCGCCCGGCTAGACTAATTTAGACTAATGTTTAAAAATGGTATTTAATCATACATAACAAAGGCGTTTCAGTATTTTTCCTGAGAACATCATCCGTCAACGCTCTATCTATTTCACTCCTCCTCTTCCTTCTTCCGAACTACTCCCGTGTCTCTCCTCTCAAATTCATGGTCTTGTCTTTATTTATTATTGTTACATATATATGCATTAATGCATATATGACACAGTGAGTTTATCATTGTTCATATGTACATGTGTCCAAGATTGACTGCTTGGGATTAGATATTCTGTGTGGAAGCTTATCCCTAGAGGAAACTAATTCTCCCTGTCAGCAGCCATTGACCTCCTGTAACTTTTCATCTAAGGGTGTGACCATGTCCAGGTCAGCATGTCGCCTGGTGTTATCATTAGGCTAGTCTTGTTCAGGCAACCATATTGCTGCGATTCCGTGAGCTCATTTTCCATGTCATACCTAGGGGATACTATCCAGCAACAGGTGTCCCGGGCCTCTGGCAAGGCAATAAGGGGCAGGCAGCATAATTAAATTTAGTGAAAGAGAGTGGGAGTCAAAGACATTACAGCTAATCAGGCTAACATCCAAGCATGCGTTAAAATCCAGTGCTAACCCATGGCAACTTCTGTACCCTAAGCCACCAGTAGCCATCTTTCATGACTCTACTGGAAGGCACTAAATAATTAAAAAATGAGCAGAATTTCAGCAAGAACTCAATGATCAGTATGTATTGTGTGCACAGATTCATTACCATATAGTATGTACACACACAAGTAATCATTGACCTAAGTTTACAGAAAAGGTGGGGCCCAGGTTGGAATAATAATGTCTGAACAGTAAGCTTTAAGTATCATATGATTAAATTATGGGAGAAGGAAAAGAGAAGTAGAGCAAACCTACTGATTACTATTTAGGTGAGAGCTGTGAGTAAATAATAAAATAAATAAAGAGCCAGTAGGGCCAGGGGAGATGGCTCAGTTGCTCAAATGTTTACTGCACAAGTGTGAGGACCTGAATCCAGATCCCCCGGATTCACACAAAAGTCAGACATAGGTGGTGCATTCCTGTAACCCCACACGTGGGGAGTGAAGACAGGTAGATTGCATGGCCAGCCAGTCTAGAAAAACAGTGAGCTCAAAGTCCAGTGAGAAAGAAAAAATGACAGAGAGCAAAAATGCCATTTACACAGAATAAGAGCATCATAAAAATTTGTAGGCATAATATTAACCATTAGAACAAAAACATAAACCATCCTAAATAACAACAAAAAGGCAAAGACTGTCAACCTGATAAAGAACCAAGGCAAATTCTACAGAATATAATTAATTTACAAGTGTGACATTTATTCAGCACAGACATTTTAGTCACAATGATAAACATTTGTGAATGGCTTAATTCACTTACTAAACTAAATGTTTATTTAGTTCAACCCACCAAACAAGATCCATATACATAATCTATACAAAAGACCAATAAAATGTATTAAGAAAAAGGCTAGTCTAAAATGTAACAGGCAAACAGGCAATTAGAAGAGCAGGGATAGCATCTTGATATCATGCAAAGCAGAAAACAACCCCAAATACATTGAACATGAGCAAGAACAGCAACTGGAATATTAAAAGTCACAACTTACAACAATTAGAAAAATTTATGTACCAAATAATATAGCTCTGACTTTAAGAAGCCAAAACTACAAGTTATGTAAGAAAACAGATAGGAACTCATGGCTAACAGAGCTTGTCAAGCCATCTTCAGTTTCAGTTGTAGAGATCAAATGCACAAAAAATAATGAGAAGACCTAAGCCACAGTAGCTCTGAAGAATAGACCTTAAAACTCTAATATTTAGACACTTACATCCTTATGCACATGTCACAAAAGTTCATCTTTTATTAGTTCATTAAGAAGCCATCAAAGGCTGGGGAAATGGTTCAATCAGTGTGGTGGTTTGAACAAGAATGGCCCCTATAGGCTCATATGTTTGAATATTTGGTCCCCAGTTGATGGAACTGTTTGAGAAGGATGAGGAGGTGTGGCCTTATTGGAGGCGGTGTGTCACTGAGTGGCAGATTTTGAGGTTTCAAAAGCCTGGTGCCATTCCCAGTTAGCTTTCTTGACCTCATTGCCTGTGGATCAGGATGTAAGCTCTCAGCTACTGCTCCAACACCATGCCAACTGCCTGCTGCTGTGCTCTCCACTGTAATGATCATGGTGGAACTGTGAGTCCTAGTAAATGTTTTCTTTTATAAGTAGCTTTGGTCATGGTATCTAATTAATTAATACTGTCATAAAAAATGTTTCCCTTGTATGAAGGAGTACTTGAGTTTGATCCCCAGAGCCCATATCAAGAAAACAAAAGTTGGGTGTGGTGGTGCATGCTTATAATTACAATGCTGGGGGGACAAACAATCAGATCTGTGAGGCTTTCTGTCTAGCTAGGCTACTCTCCATGTTGATTTCCAGGCCAATGAGAGATCCTGTCTGAAAAAATGACTGACACCTAAGGATGTGTCAAATGTGCTAACGCTGTCTTTTGGCTTCCATGTGCATGCTGTTGTATGCTCACACTGATATTTGTACACACAAATGTGCACACACATCATATGCACAAAAAGAAAGATAAAAATATATAAGAATGGAAAATTCAGCATAAACAAATCTATTTATTCAAAGACTTAATACCTATAGTACTGTTTTATACATCTCAAGGAGACTTCTAATCAATATGAAGCAACTTATATGGTTACCACCACAACAGCTTCCTGAAAAAAAGTCAATGGAGTTTTCCAAAATCAGAATTTCATGAAGTCACATGAATCAGTAAGGGGATGGTTATTATGAAGATGGCATCTCTCATCTCACTGAGAGCTGTTCATGCACTCTGTTACAGTTAGTGAAACTGTGCTGAGAGTGTACATGTTTAGACAGTTATGTGACCCAAGTTTAAGCCACAGCCATGAATCACTAGCACATACAGCTGCTGTTCATCAGAACGAGTTCCTAACCCATGAATTATGGGCAATCAACACAGAATAGACATGTTTACCATTTCCTCACATTCAACTTATAGCTCAAAGAAGCAATAAATCAAAAAAATTCTAGCAATAATATCCATGTGTGAAATATGATGCCAAGAGTAATATTGTTTGGATTTTTACCAAACTTAAAATACTGTCTCCTAAAATTGCCTTAGTGTATTTATAAAAAACACTTGTGGGAAACCCAGAGCATACACAGAAAGTGGCACAAGAAAAGCAATTCAGACACACTTCTGATCAATTCCTTCCCTTTACATGCTCTTTCTTTGTTTCCACCTGCCAGTACCTCTTCTGGTTTCCATCACTACTCTTGGTTTGTCCTTCTCACCTTTTGTCCACTCTATGTTCCCTTCAAAACCAGGTTTGCTTTGCCTTTCACTGTTCTTACTCCTTATAGTCTTTCACATGACACCCATGATTCAGTTACTAATTCGTGGCTATCCTACATACCCAGCTTAGCTTTAGACATGAACATCAGCTGACTAGCTGCCCTGGCCACTTGGAGCCCCAGGAACTTGGATGTCTACAGAATTGCCACTGAACTCACCATCATGTGTTAGGTTATATGTGCCTGCCGAGTGGCTACCCTAAGCTTGGGGATGGATTAGGCGTCCATGTAGAGTCAACAAACTTTTCCCCCCTGTGAAGTTCAGGTTCCCTTGTTATTCCCTAGCTGTATTCCCCGCATCCAGGAGTGGAACCATTTGATTAACTGCCTTTAACTTCCACTCTTCATTACAAGTCATATCCAGTTGTCTCCTCATATTTCACAGCTCTTGAACCTATCGTTTCTCTGTTCTTCATTACTTCGTATTTCACAGGCTTAGAATAAGTTGCCCTTATTTCTGACTTGCAGTGATCCTCTAAGATGCTTGGTCTCTATTCAGCTTAGAAACATTCAATGGCCCTCAGGTGACTTTAAAACAAAATCCAAACTTGACATGGCACTAAAAGAACAGAATTATAATTGCTCATTTACATGTCAGTGTCATTGAATATAATAAAAGGACTGATAACAGAGCAACAGAGGTGGGATCCAGAAAGGAAGGTGGTGAGTAGTTCCCTTCAGAAGGTGCAATTTATCAGGAGAAAGAGCCTCAGGGTCACAATGGGTCTCAAGAGAAGAGGAAGAGCATTAGCCAGAAACAGTACAACACAGGGGGATTTAAACCTGATAGGAACTTAAGGAAAGGAAAGGCTTATCTTTAAAGCCTAGAGAGAAGCTCATCATTGACTACTAGGGCTGGCCAGTGAGCCCCTGGGAGCTCCTGTCTCTGCCCTCCCAGCACTGGGGATCTGGGGGCACAATGCCTCACTCTGCTTTGTGTTACATGGTTCCAAGGATCAGAACTCAGATGCTCCTGCTTGCACAGCAGGAATATAGCCACAGATCCATCTTCCCAGCCCAAGACCATGTTCCAGCATGTTCCAACTTGAATACAATCGTATGTTAGATCTCCTTGCATTCTGCTCTCACACTTGTTCTTCCATCCATTGTGTAGATACCACATTCCTGACTAGTCTCAGTCACATTTATTGCATTTTCTTTGTAGCCAAGAGTTTAGGTTCAATAATTTTCTCTATTTTGTGTGTGTCACAAGTATGCTCACCTACACGTGTTCACGTGTGTGTGGAGGCCAGAGGTCCACCTCAAATGTTGTTCTTCAGAACTCCGTCTACTTTATTTATTGAGATGGGGCCTCTTAGTTGCTGGGTACTTGCTGGATGGACAGGATCTGCCTGTCTCTCCCCATGGCTGAGATTTCAAGTATGTTCCACCACACCTGGCTTTTTATGTAGATTCTGGGCCTGCAGCTCAGATCCTCAGGCTTTCTGGGCAAGCACTTTATCACCTGAGCTGTCTCCCATGCCACTTCTGGTTATTTTTGTTCTTTTTTATGTGTACACATGGGGCATGTTCACATGTGCGCATGCATGTGGAGGTGAGAAGCCAGTTTTAGGTGTTGTTCCTCCAATACTGACAACCTTTTATTGAGACAGGCTTTTGTACTGGCCTGGATCTCACCAAGTAGTCTAGGCTAGCCTGCCAGAGAGCCCAGGGTTTACTTGTCTCCACATCCCCAGCTCTGGGATTACAAGCCGATGCCACTGTACTAAGCTTCTTTAAATTGTACATTCTGGAATAAACTTGGATCCTCATAGTACACACACCCATGTACCACAGTGGTGTGCACATGCACAGGCCAGAGGTGGATGCTGGTTATCTTCCTCTACCATTCTCCACCTTATTTTTTGAGACGAAGTCCTTTCCTGAAACAAGCTCACCGATTGGCTAGGCTGACTGGCCAATGAGACTCCAGCACCCTCTTGTCTCTACCTCCCAGTGCTGAGATTACAGGAACACACCACCAATCCTAGCCTTTTAGCATGTGCTGGGGATGCAAACACAGATGTTCACGCTTCTACAGCAACGCTTCACCCACCAAGCCATCTATCTCCCCAGCCCCATCCTCTTTTTATTCTGTAACCACCTGCTTCTTAAAATGGTTTATGGTGCCGTATTAAATTCTTCTTACAAAACTTCTTGAATTCTGTGGCGGTAGAAAAGTTATTTATCTGAATTTATCTACTAGCCATTGTGATAGTCCCTTCACATAACTCCACAAACTATCCCTTCCTGCTTGTCTAGGGAACACATCCCTACCCAATTCTGAAGATTCAAACAGTCAATCTGATCTCCAAGTCTCTAAAGTTTAGCAGTGGTTCTCAACTTTCTTACTGCTGTGAGCCTTTAATATAGCTTCTCATGTTGCAGTGACCCCAGTCATAACGTTATTACTTCATAACTGCAGTTTTGCTACTGTTATGAATCATAATGTAAATATCTGATATGCGGGATACCTGATGTGACCTTGTGAAAGGGTCATTTGACCCCTAAAGAGGTTGAGACCCACAGGCTGAGAACCACTGGTTAGAGCTTCCTTCTGCTGCAATGTGACAATCACTGTCTCCACATCCTTTCCATCCAGCATTCCCAAAGGCTCCTTGGGCTAAACACTGCTGAGAACAATAGCAATGATTTGCCACATGGCTCTCATGACTCCATTTCTCCTGATGCTTTATAATACCAAACTGGGTACCTGGCAGGGAATTCTACACTTCTTCTGATGCTATTCACTTCCCTAATCCACATTCTATAAAAACTAATGCTATCTGTGCCCTGGACAAGCACAGGCTTTATTTCAAGAGGAGCCTGAAGAGACATGGCAGCTTTAGTATGTTACCTTCAAGTCAATAACTCACAACCTTTGGTAGATATGTCTCAAGGTTTCAAATTTGTAGCTTGGTGATTTCTTTGTTTGGGAAAATCTGTTTTATTTTTAGGTTTTACTCTTTTGTAGTTTTTAATGTAGCCCATACCATAAGTCAACCCTTTCTTTAACATCCACAGAGAGTTTTGTACATTGACTCATTGTCACATTTATTGACATTTTAGCATCTTCTGTTTTCACTTTACTTGTTTTTCTTCAGAACTCAATCAAGAAGGTCACCGAAGCCTTTTTTTCACTTCCATTTTGATGTTTCCAAACTTAGAGTCTCCAAAAATCAGAATAAGAAAAGAATGAAGCTAATTTCCCTGACATTTTCTTCAATGGATTTGACTGAAAAGTCAATACCTACATTCACTTAAAATATCAAGAGAATTTTGATTGGGCACAGTGGAAGTACTGAACCAGACATGGCTTGTTAGAATCATCAAGGAAAAGGTGCATTGGAACAAGCTCTAATCTGTGTAAATAAAATCCTGTATATTCACCAAGAAATAATTATCACCAAAGGACTTCTGAATCAATCTACTGATGATGTAAGGCAGGAAGTGACCATACCATGATTAACACTGACTACCAAGGAGCCATTAGGCTGAGACTAGCGAGGGAAGGAATAATATGTCTGAAATACAGGACATGCCCTGACTCAGCTCAAAGCTGCCATAATATGTGGTTAAAACCAATGGAAAACTGCAGCAACTCAATCCAGACAAAACTACTGTGGTGGTTTGGGTGAAAATAGCCTCTAATAGGTTCATATATTTGAATGCTTGGTCCCTATTTGGTGGAACTGTTTGGGAAGGATTAGGAGATGTGGTCTTGTTGGAGGAAGTGTGTCACTAGGGGTGGGCTTTGAGGTTTCAAAAATCCATGCCATTCCCAAATAACTCTCGGTCTCTGCCTCTTGCTGACAGATAGGGGTATAAACTCTCAGCTACTGCCTTAGTGTCATGCCTGCCTGCTGCCATGCTCCCTGTCATGATGGTCATGAACTCACCCTCTAAAACTATAAGCCTCAGATAAACTCTATACATTGCCTTGGTCATGGTGTCTAACTATGGCAATAGAAAGTAATTAAGGCAACCACTAAGGCTCAAGACCCTTTAGGAGTGGAAATTTGAGTCAGTGAACAGATAAAGAGCCAGACCCCAGTAATGTATTGGCTAAGGATAGCAGATAGCAGAGGAAGCCTATAGTATGAGGTATGATCATGTGAAGTAACAACGACGACTACAACTGTCATGAAGATTTCTTCCTTATTTTGTTATGAATGTTTTATGGAGGGTTATATATTACCTCCCCCTTCCTTTGTGCCTTTCATTTTATAACATTAGATTTGCTAATTTTATATCATTGTATTTAAATACTGTTCACTTTACATAGTGATTAAGTTCAGGGATATCAAGGAGAAGAACAAAAAACCACCAAGGACCTCTGTAAAAATGATGGATACATTTTCAGTTGCTCATGGATGCCCAAGGACAAAAGCAAAACCTCCTTATTCTCTTTACCTACAGCTTAAATATGGCTTACAGACATGCATCTTGGTGTCAAACTGACAAGAAATGAGCTTGTGATGGTAAAATTTATGTATCAAGTTGATTGGGTCTCAGTGCCCATGTATTTGGCAAGCCTTACATAGCATATTTCTATGAAAGATACTTTGCATGAGATTAATACTTGAGGTGGCAGCCTGAAAACAGCAGATTGAGCCTCAACACACCTGTGGCTATCACCTGACCTTGTCTGGACAGAAAGAATTCAGCCAACACAGTGCTAGCCTGAATCTCTAGTCTGCAAGCCAACCTCTATTGGATTTTGAACTCACCAAACTTCCACAATTACAGGAACCAACCCCTTAAAATATGCCTTTCTCTCATAGGCAGGTAGGTAGATGCATAAATAAGTACATACATAAGTGATGGATATAGGTAGGTTAGTAGATAGAGATATGTATATATGAAGAAAGATACAGCTGTCCTCTGGTATCTACTGGAGCTTGGTTCCAGGATCTCCCACAGACATCCAATTATGCTCAAGTCCTTTTATACAGTGGTGTAGTATCTGAATGTGCACACCCTCCTGTATACATCATATCACCTCTAGATTTCATATAATACTAGATAAAGCACATACACCATGTAAATTGCTATTACACTATAGTTATAACAACAAAGAAAAAGGCCATATATGTTCAATACCAAATGTTTTCCCCAAATATTTTCCATTGACATTTAAATCTTATCTTTCTTTAATACACAATATTTATTCAAGTATTAAAGTCACCACTTAAAATCCTTGTTATTTCCTTTGCCACTTTGTAGGTGATGCAAACACGTTTTCTGAATTGACTAGAAATGAGAAATATACTATGAGATGTTGCTCAGACTATTAGATGGAAAGATAATCATTCTACAAAAGGCAGAGAAAATTTTTGTTGATTGCTTGTTTTCCACACGGGAAATTATTGGCTTTTGGAAATTCTCCTGCCTCCAGTGCCCAGCTCAGCCCCACTTCTCTTTTAAGGTATTATTCTGGTTAGATAAGTCATGAATATTCATGTGGTACACAGTGTTCATCATATGTGCACATAAATTTTAGTGATGAGACAGATTTTTTCATGAACATTCAAACATTCCCCATACACTTGAAGTTAAAGATCTCCCTGTCTCCAGGGCCACTTACACCATACTTTCTGGTTCTACTGCGCATGCACCCACAGCTTTTGTGACATTCACGAGAAGTGCTTGGTTTATTCCAACGAGGAGGTTCACTAGAGGTTGGATGCCACCACACCTCCGGACGATGACCCGGTTTTCATGTTCTTGACAGCATTCTCCTAAGGCCCCCACCACATTCACGAGGACTTCTTCAGGCTGATCAGTTAAAAGTCCCACCAGTGTCTCAATGGCTTTGTATTCTCGAAACCTTAAGTTCAGAGAAAGAAGGCTGTTTATAGTCCAAAGCTGGCAGAAAAGATACTCAGAAAAATAACAGTCATACTAAATAATTGCTTTTATTAATTTAGCCAGGTATTCTCATTACTGTATTTTCACTGCTCATTTGACCCACACGACTAACAGCACACCCCATTTAACCTCCATTATCCGATGGCTGGCCACCTGCTACCTACCCGTGTTCTGGATTATGACACTGGCCTCTGAAACAGCTATGGTCACATCTGAATCTTAGCATCTGTGAATCTATTCTAAGTTTTTTTTCCACTCATAAAGATTGATTTACATGAACAAACCATATTAAACATGTATTAGAAATGAACTGTATTATATATTTTCCTTTTTGACATATACATAGTGCCGCTGTATTTCAAAATGAGCAAAGAGCTACTGCAACTCAGATTGTAAAAGTGATCTGCTCTGACCTACGGAAACCAGTGATTGCAATCCACTACACAGACTCAAGGACAGAAACATGTGATCATCTCATTAGATGCAGAAAAGGCCCACATCCCTTCATGATAAAAGTCCTGGAAGATCTAGGACTACAAAGGATGTATCTAAACACGATACAAACAATATACAATGACAGCCAACAGCATACTAAACAGAGAAAAGCTCAAAACACTTCTGCCAAGATCAGGAACAAGACAAGATGTCCACAGGGTTTTAAAGAGGAAGTCAAGGTAGGATGAACTCAGTCAAATTCCATGACTGGCTAGGTCATCGGCCCTAGGGAAGAGCCAGTGACTAGTACTCTGCTAAGTGGACATAGTATTAAACTGTACTCTGAGTTCCAATCTTTCTACCCATAGATCAGTGCATCTCTCAAATCTCATGAGAGAAGCTTCTCTTTGCAGTACATGCTTATTAACACAAGACCCACCGCAGGTCAATGAGCACACAATAGAGTACTCAGCTCTAAATCATTTCCCCTTAAGTCTCATGTATCATCATAGAAGAGGGGCCAGAAACACTGTAAGAACCAGTATTAAATGTCCATTGTGAAACAGTATTTGCTGGACATAACAAGACAGTTGTATACACGAACTCACATGGCCTGGGACTTCATGCACAAGAATCAGATACAATCAAGCAGCCAAAATATCCTCATGGACAGGGGAGGGGTTCATGAAGTCCCAACCCACTTTGAGGAGCTACTGGTAATTGATGGTTACTGGGGGAGAAGAGTCAGTCCTCTTCAGGGATGTGGCTCTGAGAAGCTACTCATAGTCGGTAGATGGTCTTATACCCATGTACACACAGGGATCACTAAATGGATTCAGTGGGTATTAAAAAAATAAAAAGAACATATGAAGTGGGGTGGGGGAGAAGGAGCAGAAAGGAGGAATCAGAGAGGTAGGAATGGGGGTGAGTTATTTGATCTAAACATTATATGCATATATAAATATCAAATAAAACATTTTAATTGGTCTTCATGGGTCACTTCAGTATAAATTACTAGTAAGTTTTAGCATCTATCTTCATATAATTTTACTGTGATCTTCTGCAGTATGTACTTGAATCAAATGAAGCATGTATAAAAGGATACATTTGATTCCCTGATTTCTACATAGAACATTCTTTATTCTTTCTAATAAATTTCATCAGTGTTTATGTATCAAGATATGGATGAATTTTTATTGCTGCCATTAATAGAGATTGCATTAATGGGGGTTATTTTTAGTCTGTTAATAATTTGATGATATACTATCAAGCAAGCTGATTTTCTGTTACAACATGCAAATTTCTTAAAGAAAATACCAAATAGAGAAAAAAAGAGTTTCCTCAGGATATTCACAGGGAGTGTGAATTCTAAATAGACACAGGGAAAAGTTTAAAAATCAAAATAAATAAAAATGTACAAGTATTCTGTAATTTGTTTAAAAAATATAGAAATATAAGGGCCAAGGATGTGGCTCAATGGTGGAGTGCCTGGTTACCAAGGACAAGGCCTTGGGTTTGATCCCCAACACCCCAAACTCTTATAAATAATTAAAATAAAAAATGAAACCCTAATTGAAAGTAACTACTCTAAGAGTGGCTAGTTGCCATTCAGATGACCCATTTTTCTTTTAAAAATGGAAGATATGGAGGGAAGATTGTTTTGCAATTAGAAATGCTCACTGTACAGTCCAGAGTTTGGATACAAGCACACACTAACAAGCTGAGTGAGTGCTGCTCACCAGTAGTCATAGCTCCAAGTAGGAATTACTGGCTTCCAGTCCAGCTGAAAAAAAAAACAAAAAAAACAAAAAAAAAACAAAACCAAAAACCCAACCCCAGATTCAGGTAGAGGCCCTGTCTCAAAGGAATGGGTAAGGGTGATAGACAAAGATACCCAAAACCTTCTTTTGGTCTCAGACGTATGTATACACTTGCACATACATATGTACATACATTCACAAAGACACACGTACACAGAAATAGCATGTCAGCCCCTGATACACATAAAATTGCTAGGTAGTAGGATGAGGATGGGCCTTTTATTCATAATAATCTTTGAATTCTACCCCTTAATCCAGGATGCACATTATTGATTACAGAGCCAACTTAAAGCATCACTTGATTACATTTTATTACAGAATATTAGATGCCTTACTTACTTAATCACATTCTCTTTGCTGATGGAGCATTTCCAGATTGCCCCAGTGACAGCAGCTAATCGTTCTTTATTGTCTGTATTATTGAGTAGACTGGCCAAGGGTTTAAGTCCTCCATGCAGCCTAACCAGGTCTCGGGTTTCCTCATCTTCCGCACACTGCACAAAAAGTCAAACCAGAGGTTGTTAGAGATCAAGGCATCTCAAGCATCCAGTGATGGCCAACAAGGTTCATCTATGGCAGTTCTCCAATACAAGTTACTTCTGTTACATAACAATGTGCATCAGAGTTGCAGGGAACTCACTGAGATTTCCAGGATCTTATATCTCAGAGTAAAGAATTAGGAGGCCTGGGACAGATAGATAGTGGGAGAGAGCTGAGGAAGGTCAGGAGCTCAAATGGCAACTGGACCAGAGAATCCTCATCATCATAAGTGCTTTACCTGGGATCAGCCTTCTCCTGTGATTTCAACTGTGTTTCGGGGATGATTCTCTTTCTCTCTCCTCTCTCTCTCCTCTCTCTCTCTCTCTCTCTCTCCTCTCTCTCTCTCTCTCTCTCTCTCTCTCTCTCTCTCTCTCTCTCTCTCTCACACACACACACACACACACACACACATATGCACATACATACATGCATGTACATGTACATTATGAGTTCAACTATACTCCTTCAAAATTCATACATTGAAGATCTAACTCCCAGTGCCTCAGAATATGTCTGTGTGTGGGGAAAAGTTTTAAAAAAGGAGTCCAGGGGAGATGGAATCATTGTGATGAACATCTAAAAGATGGCTGCCCTTTCTCTAAGAGCTGTTACAGCACAGACAGACAGACATGGCATGAAGACACAAGGACAAAACAATCAACTACAAGCCACAGACTGAGGTCTCTGAAGAAACTACCTCGTGGACACCTTGACCACACACTTCCAGACTCCAGAAAACAAGTCTTTTGATGCCATGCAGCTTGGGTTAACTGCAGAAGCCTTAGAAAGTGAACATAATCCCTAGCAGAAATGACTCCTGTCTCTGCCTCCATTTGCAGTCCACCCTACCATGCTCACCTTAAGGGCATTTCTCCAGGAGTCCACTCTGATCAGAGAGAAGCTGGTGTGGCCATAACCAACCAGACACTCATTTTTTAAGGCCACCCCCACCCCCGATCATTCTAATTTGTGCTCTGGTATATTAGGAGACAATCCATACAAAATTAGTGGAGATTGAAATAAATAAACTCAAAACCAAAAAAATTTATATACCTGATATCCACACACACACTGAGAGCCTGCATGCACATTTATTATCTGACCTTGGTAGAAGAAAATTTTCCCAAGATAAATGTCTTTGAATAGAAACTGTGCAAAGCAACTTAGGGTCATTATATACTAATGAGCTATTTTATCCTAAGTAAATTATTTTAGGAGATAGTGAGAAAGATATGTATTGCTTATGGAATGTAAATAATTAGATTAATTGACACATTGACGCATGTTTGAGTACATGTCATCATCATGGTACAGTGGTTCTCACCCCCATAAGCTCATGAAGACTACATTGCAGATTCCCAAGTGTTGACTTTAAGATTTGGCTCTGAAATCCACACTCTGCCCTCCCCTATATGTTTTCCATGCTTGTGGCACTAGTTTGAGAGGAGGCTGGGGACCCTTTAGGAGGTGGGGATCAGCTGGAAGAAGTAAGTCACTGCCAGCATTTGGGAAGTGTAACACACTTCCTGTCTCTTCTCTCCTCACTCTCTCTTCTCTCTCTCTCTGCTTGTTGGTCTATGTCGAGGAGAACGGCTTCTACCACTTCCCCTGCCACTGTAAACTGGCTGCCCTACACTAACTACTTTACCGTGGCGTCTGAGACCATGAGCCCAGAACAGTCCCTCCTCTCTTGTTTCTGTCAGGTATTTGAGACACAGAGCACAAATACCACAGCTCCCCAGAGGAAGAGACCATGTCTTTAGAACCATTGCCTCTAACTAGAAGATCGAGGAAGGCCTCTGTAGAGGCAGCCCCACCTGGTAGATGGCCATGGCACAATGCTCCTGCAGCTGCTCATTCTCACTATTCAGGTTCTTCACGAGGTTTTCGATGATCCTCTCTGCCTTGATAGCAGCTCGGTAGTTTTCCTAGAAATATAAAAATATAAATATTTATGTGTGTAAAATGTGACTATAATTATTTACATTTATGAGTGACCACGCTGAACAAATTGATCAGACACCAAAGTCCAAGCTTTCCATATCTGTTCAATGATAGAAGAACTATCCAACATTGAAAAATAAATGTCATAAGTCCTGTGCTATTTAGTTAGTGTACTATTAGTTTGATTTTCTTTCTCTTAAAAAAAAAAGCTGACATTTGGGGAGGATGATTTAACTTTCATGTCAAACTTTAGATTGTTTTCTTTTTTTTTTTTCATTTTTTTTTTTTTTTTTGGTTTTTCGAGACAGGGTTCCTCTGTGTAGCTTTGCGCCTTTCCTGGAACTCACTTGGTAGCCCAGGCTGGCCTCGAACTCACAGAGATCCGCCTGGCTCTGCCTCCCGAGTGCTGGGATTAAAGGCGTGTGCCACCACCGCCCGGCTAGATTGTTTTCTTAACTAAAGAAAGAAAAAGTGGGCTGGGGTGATGGCTCAGTGAGTGATGCTCAGCACACAAGCATGGGCACAGAGTGTCAATCACCAGTGCCCACTTAAAAGCCAGGTGGGCACCGAGGCCTGCCTGTAATCTCGGGGATCAAGAGACGGAGACGGGATCCCCAGGGCAAGCTAGCTGGCTAGACAAGCCAAACCGGTGGAGCTTTGGATTCAGTAAGAAACATTTCCTCAGGAATTAAAGTGGAGAGCAATCCAGTATCACTTACCATCAGACTCTAGCCTATTGTGCACACAGAGGCATGTGTACCCACACATATGCACACACTCATAACCATGTGCACGCACATGGAGAGCAAGGAATGAAGAAAAGGAGGAGGGGAAGAAAGACAAACGGAAAAAGCAGAACGGCTTGGGCACCTCTGATGCACATTCTTGCAATGTCCCCACCACTGGAATGAGCATGTCTTCATGAGATGTCTTCAGTAGCCGAGCCAACAAGGGGATGCCCCCAGCTTTACGGATGGCTTCTTTGTTCGAGTGACTCTTACTACAGCTCCAGAGCGCCAGGGCCCCACAGCGGGCCACCTCCACATCTCTGGTTTCATACAGGCTCGGCTGAGTCAGTTCTATTGAATTCTGTCCACAGTCCAGTAGAGCAACCTACAAGAATAGACGTACATAATGCACACAGCCACCTTTTCCATTTTTTACTGAGTGTGTTTAAGTAGTTTGTGAGTGTGTGTGTGTGTGTGTGTGTGTGTGTGTGTGTGTACACATATGTGCATGTGTGTACCTATATGGATATGTGCATACCAATGCACATGTATGCAGGTCAATGGACAGCTTTCAGGAACCACTTCTTTACTTCCATAATGTGGATTCTGAAGATTGAACTCAGGTGGCCAGGCTTAACAGGAAGTGCCTTGACCCACTGAACCATCCCACCAGCCCAAACACAGGAGTCTTTCAAATAAAAGAGAATCTACCCTTTGGTAGCTACTAGGTAGTTACCAAGATTAACTCTGTCAAAAGTAAAACTATTTTAAATAATATGTTTAGACTAAACTATAGACAATAGAAACAAAGAAACAAAACATTCCATACCACCTTCTTCTGGATCAGGGGGGCTCTTATGTTTTCTTCCTTTGAGAGAATACCAAGATAGTATTTTCTTAGTATTTCTCCAGTATTTATAATAAAATTATTTGTAAATCAGGCATAGTGGTATATACATACCTATGATCTCATCACTCAGGGGGCAGAGGCAGGATTGTGAATATGAGATCAGTCTGGGCTAATACATTTGGGGCTAGCCTAGACTGTAGGGCAAAACCTCTTTACAAGCAACAACAACAGTAATAATACTGTCATAACCCACATTATCACTGCCAATATGTCAGAAGCCCAAGCTCTCCAATACCATTAAGGCTTTGCAAAGCTAGTTGGATGGCTTATACCTCTCAGAACCAGGAGCGGAGGGCACAGCTTAGCACACATGCTGACTGAACCCATTAAACTAAATTGCCAGGGTCTTCTTTCTCTCTTTGTAATGACCAAAGTCACCAAAGACATTAAGGGAAGTCAATTCACTAAAGGGACACGGCCACAGGTCGGGGTGCCCTGGGAAAGAATTAAAGCAGGCCTCCCCAGATGAGTCCGCCTGTCATTCTTCAGGCTCACAGTCTTTATCTGGTAAGGCAGAAATCACTATTCACACATCTACTCTTCCTTCCTCCTCCATCACCAAACCCCACAATTATTCACCGCATAGTCAAAACCACCCATGCCAAATTTAGAAGGGAACACCCACTCCTAAGCAGGGTCTCAATTTCAATTCCAAATTCTTGGTTTATTTAGCTAGGTGTCAAAGGACAGTGGAGTACAGGCAGGGGAAGGCAAGGAATGTGGCCACTGCTTTCAGCTGTGAACTACAAGAGGAGATCACACACAGAGAGAATTCTAAGATGGTGGATTGTGCACAGGGCAGAAGAGCCCTGCAGTGTCTGTCTGTTAGTCTCATGATCCCACTAAGTCCATGCTACCTAACTCCCCCCACTCCTTGGATAAGGGCCTGTAGTGCGAAGCACACCCTGTGTCTCCATCTCACTACTCTGGCCCTTCTACCATGGGTCTGGCTACGTGAAACTGGAAGCAACTTTGAAACAAGCCATGTCAGCCTTGGCTTCGTCTTTCTGAAGTGCCTCTCCTGGTGTGTCTGTCTACCAAACACCCCCACAAGCCATCAAGCAGCATCTCCCTCCAGCCTTTCCTGACTTTCCCCTTCTAAAACTGACTGCCCAACCTTCCTTTATTTCTCCCCCATTCCCAGGACTGGCTGGCTTCAGCTGAACATCTAACATGCACACAGCACTTAGATACCTGTGTTCTCCCTGCCTGTCACTTACCACTACTCAACTGTGGTGTACGCATGGTTGGAGATGTATATTTAGTTCTTTATCCTGCACACACATTCTCAACCCAACTCAGCCATCCAGTACTGACCATTCCTGTTCCTAATTTGGCTGCTATTTCAAATCACATTAAAATGAGAGTCATTATCTTATTAGGTTAGTGCAATTGGATAAATACTAGGCCCCCAAATGTGATGGGAGACTCAAAAGCCCTATTTTGTATTTAATTTTTCATTCTTGTAATTGATGGGAGTCATTTCAATGGACAGCCTCACCAGTCCACCATGTATTTTAATATTTAATTATTGCACTTCTTCCAATATTTAAATATAAAAAATTAAATGTGTATATGTTTGTGTGTAGTGTGTGTGTTCAGGTGTGGGTGTGACATGATGCATTGTGGAGGTCAGAGGGCAACCTCTTGTATCCTCACTTTCATCTTGTTCAAGGCAAGGCTTCTTGTATACAGCAGTGTATGCCAGCTAGCTGGACTGAGAGCTTTGGGGGATTTTCCTCTCTCCACATGCATTCTCACCACTGGGGTGCTAGGATTATAGATGCACACTACCATGTCCAGCTTTCCATAGGTGCTGAGATCTGAACTCTGGTCCTCATAATTGTGCAGCATGGCACTCAGCCATTAGCACAGCCTTAATTATGAAAAACAATTTATCATGGGAAAGCTGAAAGAACTGTACAGAAATTGTACCGCTAACATCCATAGACCCCAAACCCACTTCTGTGTCAATACTCCAACCATATATGTATCCACCTACATAGTCAGAAGACTATCCCGTTTCTGAAACAATTATATTTTATAGTGTTCTGCTGACTACAAGCGAAAACACAGAATCTCTTTTTAGTAGATTTCTAGACACACTTCACTTTTCACTGTACACATTTGAATTTGCAACAGGAGATTCAACCCAGTAGGAAAGCATTTGATTGAGGTCCTGAGATTAAACCCCAGAACCACAAAACACATCAAACGTAATGAAATATGATTCGTCCAACAGATATGCACCAACCTTTATGTGCAGCGTATACGGTACGGATCTAAGTGGTGTGGAAGATACTAAGATGGATAAGACACAACCCTTGTTAAAGAAAGTGTAGCAGTAGATACATCCAGTAGAACAAAAGCCAGGGGAGACACAGGCCCAGCAGACTCTTGCATTTCTACACTACATTTACTTTTAATTATATTTCATTTCTTCTTTTGCCCCACCCCCTTGTGTGTGTGTGTGTGTGTGTGTGTGTGTGTGTGTGTGTGTGT
>CABHPP010141340.1:0-42522 GCA_902168425.1 Peromyscus attwateri | reverse complement strand
TGTGTCAGTGAGGAGGTGAAGACTTTCTTCTAGGGGATGAAGGGTGGTGGCTAGGCCCGGAGACTTGGCACGGTTGGGAGAGCATGGACACTGAGTCACCTCCACGGAAGCGGCCCACGGGGCGCCGTTAGGATGCTGGGTGAGGCGGTCACCATCGAGCCCCGTCCTCGTCGTGGTTGTTTGAGGGGCTGACAAAGGACCGAGGCTCCATTGTTTTATGTAGGGACACAAACCTTTGATTGGTCAAAATTTGGCAAGTGAAAGTAATGTTTCTTTTAGTTATTTGTACCGGTGGTTTCTTAACAGGATGTGCGTGGTTTGGGCGGTGCTGGGGAGCGAACCTAGGACCTTGGGCTAGCTTGGTGAATGCTCTACTGAGCCACTGTAGCAGCGTTCCTCGTAAAGCAAGGTTATGCCAACGGCTTCCCGCTGTCTTCACGGAAAGCTCTCACTCCTCAGCATAACAGAAGAAAGGTTGTATATGTACATCCGATTACTGATACTGATGACTCCCGCCTTATCGCTCACCTCGCCCTCTAGCGCTCAACCTGTACCGTGCTAGTAAGGGATCAGGCCGCTGTGCATACTGTTCCCGGTTTGGGAGTCACCATCACTGAAGAGGGCTTGCTGAGCTCCAGAACCGGACTTTCTTGTTTAATAGATCAAGGATAGGACCTAAAATGTTCATTACTGACTAGTTTTCGTGTAGTGGTCAGGTCATGTCTATGGAACGACTTGAAGGTATGTGTACTCACTGTGTGCTTCAGTTCACCATCGATGATTTCAGATTTCAAAATATATATATTTATCCAGTAACAGGATAGTTACAGTAGCTGCGGCAACACTGTTCAAAAAGATTTTTTTTTAAAAAAAAAAGATTTTTCTTCCTGGGTGTTGTGGCACATTGCCTGTAATATCCCAGCTACTCGAGGGCCCAAGACAAGAGGATTGTGCAACAGGCCAGATCCTGTTTCAGACAAACAGAAAGGACTGGGCATATGGAAGCATTATTACTTAACTTATACAGGACCCTGTTGTCAGCCCCTTGAGCTGGAGAAAGAAAGGAAAGAAAAGATGTTTCCTTGAAGAGGTATAATATAATGCATATTTGGTCCAATGGTGTTGTGTTACATTGACTAAGGTATATAGTCTGCCCTCTGTAACTGGATTCAGCCAGCTATAGACTGGAAATATTCAGAAAAAAAATTGTTAGTACTGAACATGCAGATATTTTTTTTCTTTTCCTTTTTCTTTTAAGACAGGGTCTCTCTTAGCTATGTACTCCTGGCTGTCATGGAGCTGTCTATGTAGACCAGGCTACCAGGCTGGCCTTGAACACACAGAGATCCACTTGACTCTGCTGCCCTTGCTCTTGAATCAAAGATGTGTGCCGGCTGGGCTTGTGGTGGTGCATGCCTTTAATCCCAGTACTCAGGAGGCAGAGGCAGGAGGATCTCTGTGAGTTGTAGGCCAAGCTGGTCTACAGAGCTATTTCTAGGACACCCAAGGCTACACAGGGAATCTCTCTCTCTCTCTCTCTCTCTCTCTCTCTCTCACACACACACACACACACACACACACACACAAACACACAAAAAAAAAAACCAAAAAAAACCCCACAAACAAAAAGATGTGTGCCACCAAGCCTGACTGCTTGCTTTCGCTTTTTCTCGCTCCCTTTTTTTGGGGGGTGGGGGCAGGGAGACAGGGTTTCTCTGTGTAACAGCCCTGACTGTTTTGGAGCTTACTCTGTAGACCAGGCTGGACTCAGAGATCTGCCTTCCTCTGCTTCCTGAGTGCTGGGATTAAAGATATGCGCCACCACTGCCCAGCTATCATTTCTTAAACAATACAGTTTAATCACTCACTATTTGCATATTGCTTACAATGCATTAGGTATAAGTAATCTAGGGATGATTTAATGTATGCTGGAGAATGTGTACATGCTCCTATATTATAAGCAAAAACTTTGACATTTATGGGAACTCAAGTGGCTACAGGTGTTGATATTTATGGTCCTGAAACTAGTCCCTGGATATGAAGGAACTACTTTAACAGGAAAATTTTAAGACACAAGGGGGCCATCTTGTGGTGAGTATAATACTTTAGAAAAAAAATTGAATTTGGGTTCTAAGGAGCAAAACATGTTGAAGGAAAAAAAATCCATTTTCTGATACATATTAAGGCACCTAGAGAGATGTTTACAGATTACTAATAAGTTTATGAATTTTCCTTAGTTTTATCTTTATTTTCCAGTATGTGGTATCACTCAGTTGTGTCCTCCGTGACAGATACACTTTTGTTTCACTTGGTGGCTAGATAGACTGATAATCTTGGAATTCTTTGGTTTCTGTCTCTAGTCAAGATTTATTGAGAAACTTTGTATTTGATACTTATTCTTTTTATCCGGGTTGATTGACCATTTGCTGTTTTTCATTTTAGAGGATATAAACTGTTGAATAAAAACTGATTATTTTCTGGACCTGACTGGCTTATAATTTCAGAAAAAACAATGGAAAGTCAAGAATTTATTGTAAGTCTTAATAATTTTCCTTTTTGTGGGGAGAGGGGCAGGGGACAAACTCTTGATGAAATTCAGGGTCACCTAGAATTTCTGATCCTCTTGTTTTTTTTCTCCCAAGTGCTGGGATGCCTACATCCTGTGTCTGTGGTGCTGGGGCTCAAAACCAGTCTCCTGTGTACCTGGCAAACACTCTACTAATTGAGCTACGTCCTAAGCTCATAAATCTGACTAATGTTTTCCTTCCTCCTCCCTTCCTTCCCTCTCCTTTTATTTCTTTCTTTCTCTCTCAAATGTCTTGTTAGCATTGCCAGATTCAGCAAAACCAAAAGAAACAGGATATTAAGTTAAATTTGAGTCTTAGATAAACAGTGAATAGTTTTCTAGTATAATTGAGTCCCAAATATTTTATCTGGCAAGCCTATGTCGTCTCCTCCTCCTTCTTATTTGTATATACTATAAAAGTCATTTGTAAATCTTCTTTGGAAGCTTTGGACTAGGAAACAACATTTTTACTTTAAGACCTGCCAGTGGTGACATCCCTATCTACAGTGACACATTATTTGGTCTTAAGACCTTTTTGTACTCTAAAACAATATTGAAGACATTAAATAACTTTAGCATGTAGAGCTTCTATCTATAATATTATTTATGTCAGACATAAAAACAGTGTAAAAATACTCACTAAAAAGTGGCTAATATGTTACATTTTAATGTAAATTACACTTTTAGTGGTAAGTAACTAAATTTGACAGGGTCTCTTATTGGCCTAGAGCTAACCAATTAGGTTAGATTGGCTGGGATCCGAGGTATCCTCCTGTGTCTGCCTAGAATGCATTACCATGTCCAGCATTTTATGTAGATCCTGGGGCTCAAAGTCAGGTCCTCATGCCTTCGAGGCAAATGCTTTTTAGCTGAGCTATGTCTCCAAACCCCTGCATCGCTAGGCATCTTTTTCCTCTAAATTTCTTTAACATTTGATTTAGTAGTAGTCAGCTGAATTTTCACACTGTTTCTGTATTCAATCTGTAATTGAATCTGGCACCACATATAATGCTTAGAAACTCCATTCTTCCACTAATGGAGGGGGAGTCTAAAGACAAAAGCAGTGTGAAATTGTTCTGACCTCAGATGCTGTGAAGGTTGGGCAGACTGTCCAGTCTTTGGACTGTACTGAGAGAGCTATGTGAATAAGAAGTAATGTGTAACCCAGTAACTGTTTTTCCTTCCCGCTGATGATGTGGCAGTTCACAATTATTTTTAATGCTCAATAACTAAAAGATTCTTTAGGTTTTTACTTGCCCTTTCTTTCTTTGCCTTTTGGTACTACCAAGCTAGTCAGCTATCTTCCTCTCCTTAAAATTGTTTGTTTCCTTTTTTTATGCTGCGGGTTAAACTCAGGGCCTCCTGATGCTGGGCATGCACTCTGTCATTGAGCTACACCTCCAGACTCTTTCACTGATATTGTTATTGTGGTGATACCTGTGTTATTATTTTGATATGGGATATTTTATTTTGTATGGCCTATAAACTGTACAATATTAAATGTGTAAATAGCAATGATTTCTTCTGTACTTTTGGAAATAAGGTCTTATATACTCACCAAAAGATGAAGAAGTCAAAAGTGTGGCAAGATGGAGTTCTGAAGATCACTCCCTTAGGCAACAAGGTGAGTAAGTGCCAAGCAATTGACGAAGCATGGAACAGCTGTGTTCTTGCCTTGTCATTGAGCATTAGGATAGCTGTTGATAATGAACTGTTAGTTAGTCCATACATTGCCATGATGTGAAAAAGAAAATTTCAGATCATTTTTATATGTTTTTTGTACATTACGAAAGTTCAGTAAGTAAACATTATTCAATCAAAAACTTACTATGAGCTGGTCATAATGCCTTCAGTCTATCAGTTTAGTTTGCACAACTCACCTGAAAGTTAGGCTTTTTGTCTTTATTTTACTGATGATAAAACTGAGGACTCAGGTATATCTTACTAGGAGTCCCAGCTGAAAGTGCAAGAGTCATTCATTCATGAGCTTAGATATGGCTCCAGGGCCCATTTTCTAGTAAGTCTTTTTTTTTTTTTTTTTTCAAGACAGGGTTTCTCTTTGTAACTCTGGCTGTCCTAGAACTCCCTCTGTAGACCAGCCTGGCCTCAAGCTCAGAGATGCTTCTGCCTCTGCCACCTAAATGCTGGGATTAATGGGGTGTGCCACCACAACCTGCTCTAGCTAAGTCTTTTTTTATATTAACTTATTACAGAAACTTGGTTGTGAGTTTGTGATATTGTGTGCATACTAATGACAGCCATGATCTCCTGATCAAACACATGCTCTTACGTGAAGCTATTAAGGCTCTTCACATTCTGTCTTTATTCTTCTACTTCTCTGCCATTGTAAATCGGGGGTTTTCAACCTTCCTAATGCTGTGATCCTTTAATACAAGTCTTCATGTTGTGGTGACCCACAACCATAAAATTGGTTTTGTTGCTACTTCCTAACTTTAATTTTGCTATTTTTATTAATTGTAATGTAAATCTTTTTGGAGATAGAGGTTTGCCAAAGGAGTCAGAACCCCCAGGTTGAGAACCACTCTTGTAAAGCTATTACTGAAGGAAGCTTTTTAGTATGGAAGAGGTTATTTACTGTAATTTTTTTTTTTTTTTTTTTTTGCTGAGACAGGGTTTCTCTGTGTAACAGTCCTAGCTGTCCTGGAACTCGCTTTTTGGACCAGGCTGGCCTTGAACTAACAGATCTGCCTGCCTCTGCCTCCCAAGTGCTGGGATTAAAGGCATGTGCCACCACTGCCTGGCTGTTTATTGTATTTTTAAAAAATATTTAATTTGTGAAAATAAAAACTAGCTTTGTGGGCTGGAGAGATGGCTCAGTGGTTAAGAGCACTGACTGCTCTTCCAGAGGATCCAGGTTTTAATTCCTAGCACCCACATGGCAGCTCACAACTATCTGTAACTCCTGTTCCAGGGGATCTGACACCCTTATACAGACATACATGCAAACAAAACACCAATGTACACAAAATACAAATAAATTATTTAAAAAACACTAGCTTTGCCTTAAGCCTACAAGTTCAATTTATGAAAGCATAATTTTTTTTTTTTTTTAGACAGGGTCTTATGATGTAAAACAGGCTGGTCTTGAACTCACAGAGATCCACCTGCCTCTGCCTCCCAAGTGCTGGATTACAGGCATGCACCACCACACCTGGCTTTATTTATTTATTTTGTAAAGTTCTAAAGACATTGGAGTTGGAGTTACAGGCATTTAGAGTCACCTGACATGGGTGCTGAGAATGGAACGCATATCTTCTGGAAGCAAGTATTCTTAGCCACTGATCCATCTTTGCAGTCCATGATCTCATTTCTGGTTGGCCCCATTCAATAGATTCCAGTTCTATTTTCTTTCAATTCCATTCAAGGATCCTTTTGGTAGGTTCCATTCAAGGATCCTTCTGGTAGGAATTACATTTTTTTATTTTTCATTCTCTATTTTCTTAAGGGTGTTGGGGGTGTGTGTATATGTGTGCATGAACGTGTAGAAGCTAGAAATCCACATTGGATGTCTCCTATCCACCTTATATATATTTTTGAGACAGTTCTTTCACTGAACTCAGAGCTCACCAATTGCTGGACTGGCCTGCTGTCTCTACATCTGCCTCTCCTAGGGATACAGGTTCACACCACCACACCAGTCTTTTACATACTGGGAACTGATTTCCAGTCCTTTTGCTTGTCAACATGTGCTTTACTGAGCTGCCCCCAGTGCCTGAGTCCTTGAATTCCTTCCTCCGTACTCAGCTCTCATGCTCAGGGGATGCAGTAACATTTGAAATAGATGTACTTTCAAATTCAAGTTACAGAGTGATGTAATTCTTTTACTTACTTATATGACAAATTTTGATTTGCTATTGAAGATACTAAGAAATGCAAAAGAAAAATTTGTAACTTTTATCTTGTTTTGTAACAGGCCATTTTATATGACGACAAAGGAGCATGTTTGGAAAGTCTATTTCTTAAGTGCCTTGAGGTATTTTAATGTGTTTACATTACTTCCCTTGAAATTTAAACATTTACTTAGATTCTTCTTTATGAATGTTGTTAATGGTTTAGTCATAGTACTGATGCTGTCTTATTGTTCTTATTATAGTTGTACCTTGTGCTAACACCAGCCTTTAGTTTTTATGACAATGTTACGAGGTTTGTACATTAGGAATGCAGTAGAGAAAGGCTTAGTAGCATGTTGATGATCAAAGAATGGTGGTTCCAGGACATAGTCAAACTAGGATGTGACTCTAGAATCAGCTTCTCTTAGGTGAGGTTTCGTTGTGTTGGGATGGGACAAAAGGCTTCATGAACATGAGGTGTGTATTCCACCGCTGAGCTCTGTCTTTAACCTTGACATGGTGGTTGATAGTCTTAGAAATTATTCCCATTTAAGTACTTTCTCAAAAAATTAAATATATTTTCTGTGTTTTTCTTGTATTTGAGGAAGGGAAGGAATTGAAGGCATTAGAACTGTTTTGGACTCCTTCCAGACTCTGAAACACCTCCTGTGTAGCCCATGACCTGTGTCTACTCCTCAACTAGAAACATAGATCAGCATTGTTCAGAAGATTAGAAATTACCTAATATAATTTCATGTGTTAAAATTCATTAACGTCACTATGTGGGTATTTGGCCATGAAATCTTGTGTCATTAATACTGGTTGTTCTTTTAGAGGGTCCAGGAGAGACATTTTCTTAGTAGGTGCTTAATTAATGTAGCTACTGTTATTTTATCCTAAGTAGTTTCATTACTAAACATTTCATATGATAAAGATATATTTTCTAAATTGATAATCTTAATGTTTGACTCTAGAGTGGTGACAAATTGATGACTTAAAAATACTCTTAGCCGGGCGGTGGTGGCACACGCCTTTAATCCCAGCACTCGGGAGGCAGAGGCAGGCGGATCTCTGTGAGTTCGAGGCCAGCCTGGGCTACCAAGTGAGTTCCAGGAAAAGGCGCAAAGCTACACAGACAAACCCTGTCTCGAAAAACTGGAAAAAAAAAAAAAAAAAAAGAAAAATACTCTTTTTCAGGGCATGTGATTATGTATGTAATTAAAGTTAACAATATTTGTGATAATTATGAAGTTCTAATTCACATACATTTATAAGGATACAGAATTGATAACTAATGGCTTTGAGTTTTTAAAATATTGCATTTAGTTGTATGGATTCTAGGTGAATTATGTGAAAGGAAGCTTTCTGCTTGACTTAGTGTTCTTAGCATGTGGTAAAGGGTCTCAGCAGCACCACAGTATATGCTGCTAAGAACAATATGCTGCTGAAGAACACATTAGAGACGTTTTATTGCATTATTATCATTTTTTGCGTTTTTGATGGTTAACTTGTGCATAATAATGAATAGTGGAAGGATTTAGTTACTGATTGATTTCTTTAGCAACTTTGTTGAATATTTGTTGGATCTTGTTCATTGCTAGTGAGCCTGCTGGTATATATGGAAAATAAAATTACCCAAATGCAATTTTGATGTTTATTCTTTAAAATTAGGTGAAACCTGGTGATGACTTGGAAAGCGAGCGATACTTAATCACAGTTGAGGAGGCTAAGGCTGCTGGAAGCCGAGCTGTTAAAGCAGATGGTACTAGGGAAGCCCTGGAGTCAGGTCCAAGGTCATTTATATCCTCGAGCCGATCTCTTGGGTGTCAGCCCTCTGGCTTAAAAAGGAAGGCTACTGTAAGTTTCTGTGTGGAAACTAATATTTAAATGTATAGTTATAAAGTTATTTTTGAAACTAGTAAATTTTTATGGTGGGTTACTGTTAAAATGGTACATCATAGTTTATTTAGGTAACAAAGTAAATGCAAATTAGAAAAGTCTTACTAATAAATGTTTATATTTTAATTTAGCAAAATTTAAATGTTATTTACCTTGGGCAAGACATACATATTCTTTGTTATTCCTTTTAGCAAATATATTTTACACTTTCCTTAGAAATAACGGTATAGCTAATGATTGTTTTGATGTGTTTAGGGCTTTCAAAGACCATATAAGGTACCAAAGAGAGTGACTGTCACAGAAAATGGTGAATCAGCTGCCTCGTTTGGTGATTCGGAACCTGGCCCGACATTTCCTTCCCTGTTTTCCAGCACACCTCCTTTGTTTTCTGCTGTTGGTCAGAAAGATATAAGTCATATACCAGCAGACCATGAGAATTCTGTCAACTTCAGGAGCAGAGAGAGATGTGACAAGCCTTTTTCACTTGTCTCTTCAGCCTTCAGTATTAACTCAGATACACTAAGTAAAGAGGACAAGTCTTGCTCTCCCATCACCTCTGAAACCCAGCATTCAGACTCTTTACTGGCCAGTGAGCCCGTGAGAAGAAATGGTTTGGAATCTTACTGTCCTGGAGTTTCACAAAACCTCAGAAGCAAAGCACAAATATTAGCTCTTCTGAAGTCCAACTCTACCAATGTGAGTAAGGATCTGACCTGTGAGATTACAGGGCGATTTCCTAACATACAACCACAGGGGTGTTCGAAGATCACTTCTAAGCCAAAGGAAGAGTATGCTGAGAGAAAGAACTCAGGGAGTTTACACTGTGAGCTACGGGCAGAAAATCCCCCAAGAACGACAAGCCGGTGGACCATGTATTTACCGTCCCAGGAGTCACCTCCCTGTTCTGCTACAGATGAGAATGATACAGAGGACAAACCTGAAGCCCAAGAAAATGTGAACATTTTGAATTTGTCTGGACTTTTGGTAGAAAAAAAGGCAGAGCTCTTTGGAACATGTGCTGAAAAGGGAGATTTGTACAGAGAAGACAAGCCAGTAGACGGTAATTGCCAGTACTGGGAGCATGAAGAAAACTTAGGTGTGCCTTCATTCTGTGAGAACAGCAACTTACTGGTTAGCTGTAGCAGTAAAGAAAATGTGGATTTCTTATTAAAACCTGACGTTCAGAACAATAGCCAAGTCCTTTCCAGTCAGAATGACAGTGTGTGTACGGAAGGATTGCTTTGCACTAGAGAAAGTATTCAGGTGGCAGACTCAGATGCAGCACTGGAACAAGAGTATCTGTCCTGTTCATCAGAAATAGAACATAAACAAACTGAAGCTGAATCTTCTCTAAGTAACCACTCTAGGACCTCTGATGACATTGCAGACACAGGTTCTAAAAGTAGAGCTGATAGAGAAAGTCTGGATACTATTCATCCACCTTCACAACCATTTTTGGAAGTGTCTTTTAATTTGAGCAATTTTGAGACCAGTGACACTGATGAGGCATCACAAGAAGACAACAAACTTTCCCAGGATTCAGAGAGTAGGGAAGAGGAAGTTTTGCTTACAGATGATTCATGGGGGGATATAGGCTGCCAAGAAATTGCACAGAAACCCTTGCCACTCCTACCCTCTGCCAGTGGCAGGCCTAAAGAGAACCTTCCTGGTAAGGAGACCCTGTTGTCAGAGTTTTGTGATAGAACCTGTGTGGGTTTTTACTCAGGACCTCATGAAGATGCAGACACCGGAAAAGCAGCCTGGGAGCAGTGCGGTGACGCAGGGAGCAGTCTGGACTCATCTCAGGGGTGGAATGAGGAGGTACCCGGAGATAGCGGAGAAGATGCTGAGAAACCTATCCAAAGAGATGGAGTTAATGATGGTATTGTTTTGCCCTCAGATAAACCCAAAGGTATAAGTACAGGTCTACATAGTCCTTATTTTTTAAACACAGTCACTAAGCCGGCTCCTGAAAACAGTGACCTGTTCTCAGAAGGTACTCAGCCTCAGCCTTTTATTTTGGGAAGTCACATAGATGAAAATGATGAGCAGATTTTATCATCAGTCTCTAGCAGTGGCATTAGTATCCAGCTATTGAATACCACTCAGGCTCACTCTGAATGTCGTGAACTAGATGAATCCAACAGCCAGGTTTCTAGTTCTTTATTTTACCCTGTGGGAACAAAACACCCTATTTACAAAGACACTGAAGCATACATTCCTGAATCCGAAGATTTAGGAAGGATTAGAAGTTTGCCATGTGATTGTTTTGAAGTGGAAACTACACAGAGAAGCAAACAATCCTGGGCTACTTCTAGAAATTCTTCAGATCTTTCTGAAATAATAAACATGTCCCGTTTAAAGTCACTGTCTGAGCATAGCACAGCTGTAGGAAGCGTGGCACCAAAACTTAGACAGCACGCCCTTCAACAAGAAGCTCAGCACATCCGAGACCCAGATGTCGGTCCTGAAGGTTAGAGTTGCCTCGCTTACTTTGGTTGTTCCCTTTGTAGCTCAAAAGAAGGGAAGATACTAGCTGTCTGCTGTATTAGAGATTTACATGCGTGGAGGCTGGACGTGGTGGCTTATTCCTGTAATCTCAGCACTTGGAAAGTGTAGGCAGTATCAAGAGAATCCGAAGTTATCTTCAACTGTAGAGTGAGTTTGAGGCCAATCTAGGCTGTGTGAGACCGTCCTTCAACACAGTGCAACCCATACGTTTGGTAATGACAACTCTAGTATAGAGGATAATATAGTGATGACTAAGTCTCCTTCTACCACAGTTCCTCAGTCCACCTAACAACCAGTCTCTAGGACATCCTTCCTGAGATACCCCATGTGTATGCAGAACACACATTGACAGGAATAAGCAAGGATATGTTCAGCTTAAGCATACTAATCCAAAACCGTGGTGCTTTCCCTTTACATGTTTATACCCTGACCCCAAGCCTGCGGTACAAGAGTGTCCTCTACTCCATTCTGTAATGTTTCTTTACTCCCACAGTGTGAAAGGGCCCTGACTTAGTATAGTTTACTCCCTAAACTCTACTGTACATACCTGACAGTTGCCAAATTGTCAGAACAATGTTACTGCCAGCAAAACACTATCAGTTTTGTAAAGTTCTTTGTGAGTCACTTGTGAGTAAATGAAGTTGAGCCTCTCAGATTTCATAATCATCCTGCCATTTTCATGAACTCTCCCTACCTTTATCTGTTTATTTTAAATGGGTATTAATCTTATTCTTGATTTATAAACAGTTTTTTAATGTATTGGCAATGTTAATCCTTTATGATATCTGTTGAATGTGTGTGTGTTTGGTTTTTTTGTTTGCCTGTTGGTATTTATAGACAGGGTTTTTTTGTGTAGCTCTGGCTGTCCAAGAACTTGCTCTGTAGGCCAGGCTGGCTTCAAACTCAGAAATCCACCTGCCTCTGCCTCCTGAGTGCTGGGATTAAAGGCATGCGCCACTGCCCAGCTTATGGGTATGTGTTTAAAGATTTGTTTATTTTACGTGTAAGTACTCTATCTGCGTGTATGACTTTATATCCAAGAAGGGCATCAGATCCCACTATAGATGGTTTATAAATGGTTGTGAGCCAACACGTGGTTGCTGGGAATTGAACTCAGGACTTTTGGAAGAACAGCCAGTGCTGTTAACCACTGAGCCATTTCTCCAGCCTCAATGTGTGTATGTTTTAAGATAGCATCTTGTTGCATAGCTCTAACTGATCTATAATGTATGAAGTTAAATGATGCCCAATGTTAAAATTAAATCTTTTTTTTTTTCCAGACAGGGTTTGTCTGTGTAGCACTGTCTGTCCTGGAACTCACTCTGTAGACCAGACTGGCCTCGAACTCAGAGATCTGCCTGCCTCTGCCTCTCAAGTGCTGGGATTGGTATTTTCTCTGCAGCAGACATCACAGCTGTATCACACTTAAGAACGCTAGCTAACACCAACTCTAGGGGACTTTAAAATAGTGAAATCATCAATGAAAACAAAGATATACTAACTATACTGAAAACATACTTATGTGTAGAGTATAAAATAAGGCCGAGTGTTGTCTTGTTGGGAATGTGCTCATTCTATACTGCTGGCCTGTCACCTTGTCAGTCTTACCCTCTGCTTGCTTTTTCATACCTGCTCCTGTAATAGAGCTTAGCTTTGCTTTAGCTCTCAGTTAAGTGTCACTTGCCGGGAGGGACCTTTGCAGAACATTCTGTTATATTACATCACCTTTCTGTATGACACCCTTTCCTATAGTACTCTGAATTTGTCTGGTCTAATTGTGTGGTTGTCTTCTTTGTCGTTCCTTTCACTTCTGTGTTCCAGTGCTGGCTGGGCGTTCTAGTACCTGCCTTAATTCCAACCTGGGCAGCAGATCTCTGCTCTACATAGTGAGCTGCAGGCCAGCACAGAAAACACAGTTCCCAAGCCATAGTCAGATGGATTGGAGATAGGTTTGGATAGACTGGTGCTTCCCCTGCTCCACTGGGGTTGTGCATAGCAATACTGTAAAAGTTTTCTTATCTTTCTTGTTCTCAACAATTGGGCAGTACTTCATTTTTAGCATTTGTAATATGGGTGAAAAATATATTCTATTGACTTAGAATATATTAGTTTTTTAAGTTAGGTCCAAAAAATTGCAAGAACATATCCCCACCAAGACATAGTGATCAGTAAGGGATCTGGAGAGATGACTTCAGCAGTTACAAAGAATTTGCTGCTTTTGTAGAGGATCCAGATCTGGTTCCCAACATCTTTTCTGGCCTTGGTAGGCACCTAACATGCACATGGTGCATATATATTCATGTAGACAAATACTCCTGCAAAATAAATTTATTTATTTGAGGCAGGGTGTCTCTATGTATCCCTGGCTGTCCTGGAACTCACTGTAAACAAGGCTGGCCTTGAACCTACAATCTATCTACCTCTGCTTCCTGAGTGTTGTGATTAAAGGCATGTGCCCACACCTGGTCTTAATTTTCTTTTTTTCAAAGAAAGTAACCAGTACTGTTTTTATTTTAAATATATTGAATTTTTGCCTTAATGTACCAGCCTATACAGAATAATACACTGAATCTTTACTCATGCTCCAGATTAAACCCATTATTAAGACATTCCTTTTTAAAATGTATTACTTCAGTTTTAGAAGTAAATGTATTTTTGGAACCATTTGTTGCATATGATAAATAAGGCTGTTTAATTTTTCCATCCTAGCCAGGAAATCACCGGCCACAGTAGTTTCACGTACTCTGCTAGAGCATCCTCTTGAGCAGTGGGCTTCTCAGCAGGTACATATATCTCTCTCTTTAAACTACTGTATGTTTCTTGTATAGAAAATAATAATAATATTTTCATAAGTGTATAGCATATACTTTGATCATACTTTCTCTCTACTGCCTCCTCTTATGGCCCCATCCTATTATTTATGCATCTCTTGCCATATAGTTGATAAGAATTGTCTTATTTAGGGTTGCTATTGCTATGATGAAACACTATGACCAAAAGCAAGTTGGGGAGGAAAGGGTTTATTTGGTTTACACCTCCACATCATAGTTCATTGAAGGAAGTTGGGGTAGGAACTGAAACAGGGCAGATACCTGTAGGCAGGAGCTGATGCAGAGACCATGGAGGGGTGCTGCTTACTGACTTGCTCTCCATGGCATGCTCATGCTTTCTTATAGAACTCAAGACCGTCAAATCCAAGGGTGACACCACCCGCAATAGGCTGGACTTTTCCTCATCAGTTACTAGTTAAGAAAATGCCCTACAGGCTTTTCTATAGTTCAATATTATTGAGGCTCCCTCCTCTTTGATGACTAGCTTGTATCAAGTTGACAAAACTAGCCAGCATAACTGATCCCTGGTCAACTTGACACATGAATGCATTACTATTAAGCTATAACTTTTTCTTTCTTGTTTATCTCCAAGATCATATGTTAATATAAACACCACAATATGAAACATTTTTATAAACCTAAAAAGTCCCATTGTCTTTACAAAGTCAAACACTTTATAATCAATCTTTTAAAAATTCAGTCTTTTTTAAAATCCAAAATCCCCTTAAAAGTTCAAAGTTTTTAAACTGTGAGTTCCTGTGAAATCAATAAAAAGTTAAATACCTTTATAATCAATCTTTTTTAAAAAAATTCAGTCTTTTTTAAAATCCAGAATCCCCTTAAAAGTTCAAAGTTTTTAAACTGTGAGCTCCTGTGAAATCAATAAAAAGTTAAATACTTCCTTAATTCAAGAGGGAAGAACCAGAGCACAGTCACAACCAAAGCAAAGTAAAACAAAACAACGGTATGAATAATTCAGTGTCCAATATCTGGGACTCACTCATGATTTGGGCTCCTCCAAAGGACCTGGATCACTTCTGGGTCTTCACCCTCTGCAGCACATCCAGCTTGTCCTCTAGGCTCAGGTCGGTTTCCCTTTACACTTGCTTCTGTTCCTGGAGGCCATCCCATGGTACTGACATCTCCAAAGGGCTGAGTCTTGTGGCAGCTGGGCTGCACTTTCATCGGTAGTCTCCCTTCTCTGCATAGCGCCTTTAATCCTGGCCCTTCAGTTGCTACTGAGGGTGCACCTGCACCAGTGGCCTCTCCTGGCCTCACAGGGCCAAGCCTCAGCTGCTTCATGCCTTCACAACCAGTACCACTTGGGTGACTCTTACCACCAAGTTCAGCTGCCAACACAAGTTACAACTTTGGCCACCTCTGGAACACAGCTGTGTGCTGACCCTGAGGAACCGCTCTCCAGAAGATTTCACCTCAAGGATGTTGGTTTCTTCTTCAGCTCCAGCTGACCAGACTACACAGATTCTTCACACAAGTGGCCTCGTAGAGTCTTTGCTTCCATCTGAAACTTCACAAGCAAAGCCTCCATTCCCTGTCCTGTTCTCAACATTCTTACTTTCCATTCTCCTGTGGAGCAGCCTACTGAGGTTTGAACACTCAATGGCTTTTCCAGCCCAAAGTTCCAAAGTCCTTCCACAATCTTCCCTAAAACTCAGTAGGCTAGGCCCTTCATTATCAATTACTAATTAAGAAAATGCCCTACAAGCTTGTTTACAGTCCAATCTTATGGAGGCATTTTCTCAATCGAGGCTCCTTCCTCTCTCATGACTCCAGCAGGTGTCAAGTTGACATAAAACTAGCCAGCACAAGAATGTTTTGTAATTTATAATTGTAGCAGTACAGAAGGTTCCAAACTCTTGATTCATGACTCCCCTCGCAAGCAGTTTTTAAAACTCCATTTCTTGGCCCAAACAAATGTGTAACAGTCCATTTGTTGAATGCTAAGCATTGAACAATAAGTATGCATATCCTAGTATCTTAGCAATTTATTACCAAGTGAGCACAGCTATGAATGCAGTGTATGCCCATTAGGTACTATACAGCATTTTTCTCAACTGAAGCTCTATGTAAAAAAGCATTTAGGTTTGATTGTCCTTTTACATGAGTTTTGGGATCTTTATTCCTAAGTAACAGTAGATTCACAGTGTATTTATCCTCTTGTTAATTCATCCATCCATTAGAAATGAATCCTTTAAGGATATTCTTTTGGCCTTTTAAGCTATTTTCCCATATTCTGGGTGGGCTTTGTTAAAAAACCTCATGTGGAGTAAAATGCTAAAATCCTCAAGGGGGCAGCAGAGAAAGCCATTTGAACCCTGAAAGCAGACCACATGGTAGGTGTGAAGTCTCTGAGGGAGTTAGTCTGCATTGCAGTCACACTTCTGAGTAGAAGACTCATATATAGAGCTACAGAGATCCCCTGGTCTCCCTCGTTGTTTAGTCTGACAGTGTGCAGACCTCTCAAGCAAAGCAAAGTGCTTCTTCATTTCTTTTTTTTTTATTTTATTGATTGCTTTCTGTATGCCAGGCACTGTATTAAATGGTGGTGCTTCTTAGGTGAAGCGAAAAGGTCTGTGCACTCAACAGGCTTATATTAGTATACAATACTATATGTGTACATTTTGAATATATATGTCTTATACTTACGAAGTTCTTATTTTTAATAATTTACCTTTAGCCTGTTGAGTTTCAAGGACATCAGGTGAAAGGATCGGCTACTAGTGGTGTTATGGTCAGAGGACACAGCGTACAACTAGGATGCAGTCAGTTTCCAGATAGCGTTGACTATGAAAACTTCATGGCACACACTCCTGTGTGGACACCAGAGTTGCCTAGCACTTATGTGCAGACTAACTTCTTGCAGGTAAATAGAGTTACATTTCCCCAAGTTGCTTTCTGTTTGTCAGTACTTAATTTTGTGAATCCTTATAGAAAAGGAGTCCAGGGTAAGTTGACAAGAACTGTAGCAGCTCTAGTCAGACTACCCAAGGCACACATGCTTTCGGATTTGTTGGCATGTCTGTCATTTTCCGTTGTCTCCTCCTCTCAGCAGTACCAGGCCTTCTACAGTTAGTGGGGTAAATCAGCCCACATAGTCTTTCCTCTAGGGAGTACTTTGGTTTGCTTCTCTTCTGTGTCGCCATGTCTCTACTGTTCCTTACTTTTCATAATATTATAATTTGTGGTCACCATTGCCTGAATTACTGAAAAAGAAACTTGCTGTGTGTAATGGCTCTGGACTGTAAATTCCAGCCTTTGAGAGGCTGAAGCAGAAAAATTTCTGTTTGAGGCCAGCCTGGGCTGTATAGTGAGTTCTAGGCGGTCAGGAACAACGAACAAAAGAGGAAGAAATTTGTGTACTTGTGTCCATTGCCATATTTCTTTCTTTCTTTTTTTAAGATTTATTTATTATGTACAGTGTTCTGCCTGCATGTATGCCTGCACACCAGAAGAGGGCACCAGATCTCATTTCAGATGGTTGTGAGCCACCATGTGGTTGCTGGGAGTTGAACTCAGGACCTCTGGAAGAGCAGTCAGTGCTCTTACGGGCTAAGCCATCTCTCCAGCCCCGTTGCCATTTTTCTCACTATTGAGATATGTTAGTTATGGTCATAGGGTGTGGGTTCTGTGTTTGTCACAAAATGACTAGACCTTCCAAGACAGTGTCTCTCAATAAATGTGATGGATTGCTAGCATACGGTATTCTCCGAACTTTAAGATATAGTCTCTATTTCATCTCTTTAGCCTGTTTTTTCATTTTTGAGACAGTGTATCACTCAGTAGGCATGTTGGTCTGAAGCTGACATACAGCCCAAGCTGGCCTCAAGCATTTAATGATTCTCCTACCTCATCCTCCAGACTGCTGGGATTACAGGCATGAGCTAACATGTACACCTCTAATTCCTAACTCTGTAATTTAAAATATATTATATGTGGGCTATTATTCAAGTAGGATAATTTTTCATTGTGGTTTTGATTTACATTCCCTGTTGACAAGTGATGGTGAACATCATTTCGTATATCTGTTAGCCATTTGTGTATTCAGTATACAACGTTTGTATAATGTTTGAAGAAATCTCTGTTTAGAGTTTAAGGCTAGTCTGGCTAAATAAGAAGTTTTAGGAGCTAGAGAGATGACTCCGAGGTTAAGAGCACTGGCTGTTCTTCCAGAGGTCTCAAGTTCAGTTCCCAGGAACCACATGATGGCTTACACCCATCTACAATAAGATCTGGTGCCCTCTTCTGGTGTATAAGCATACATGCCAGAATACTGTATACATAATAAATAAATAAATCTTTAAAAAAAAAAAAAAAGTTTTAGGCCTGGTGGGGCTACCTGGAGAGACATTGTCTCAAAAAAGGAAAAAAGAAAAGATAAAAATTGAGCTATGTGTGGCCATATTCCTGGGGTATATAATGACATTCTTGAAAGGAAGAGAGAGGTAGGGGGAGAAGGGATTGAGGCAGGTAAGTAGGCCTGCCCCATCATTTACCTTTTATGTCGCTTCAGTTGTGGTGTTGAATCTGAGCCTTGGCTGTGTGATTGTTGATTGCTAGGCAAGCTCTCTACCACCCAGTTATCCCCCAGCACCACTTGCCACTTTCAAATCCAATTGTTCGGGTGCTGAGTTAGCTTTGATCTTCTAGTCTCTTGTCAGATGAACACTCTGTCTGTATTTCTCCCATCCTGTATGTGGTCTCTGTTGATCTCTTCTTTTTCTATGCAGAAAATTTTAAGTTTCTTAGAACCCCTTTAACTAATTTTTCCTTTTATTGCCTCTTGCTATTGGGTCATGTCATCTCCAGAATGGAGTCCATTATTACTGAGCCCTCCAATAAAAGGAATATAGAAATATGTCCCATTTCATTAGCTACTTGGAGATCATTGGTGACCTCGGCAAGAACAGTTGCAGTGAAATAGTGTTTGTAGAGGCCAATTCAGAGAGAATTAAAGAATGAATGAGAGGTAGGAAAGTAGAATTACGGCTAACTCCTAAAAATGTATGTGTTCGTCAACCATTTAGCCCCTCCACACAGGGCTGGGAAGCGAATCAGGACTTCATACTTGCTGGGCAAGTGCTGTGCCATTGAGTGGTAGCCCCAGGCAGCAAACAGATATTCTCACGAGCAGCTACCTACTGTCTATTGTACTGTCAAAATAGCCTGTGAATAAAAGGCAAATTCTTGTCCTCATAATGAAGTGAGACTAATAAACAGATAAATACATAATGCCTGGAAGGGCTGAAGTGCTCCGGGTAAGCACATAGCTATGTAAGGTGTGGCAGTACAAGTGTGTAGATGTAATTCTAAACAGTCTTATTAAATAAGAAACACAGAGCCAAATACAGAGTTAAAAGCCCAAGAGGTCAGAGCACTAGCGAATAGCCTTTAGCTGACCAGCCGCTGCCGTCCTTCCCCTGAGAAAGAGACCTACTTCCTGTGTGTCTGTATTTTTATTGACTTTCTGTTCTGCCTTCTCATTGGTTCTAAACTCAACCACATGACTTCTTCGTCACTGCCTGACTATACAGACCTCCAGGTCTCTATGGTTGGTACTTGGATTATAGGCGTGTGTCACCAAGCTGGCTATGTCCTTGAACACACAGACTCTGCCTGCCATGTGATCGGATTAAGGGCATGTGCTACCATTGCCAGACTTCTGCTAAATGGCTTGCTATTAGCTCTGACCCCCAGGCAACTTTATTTATTAACATACAAATAAAATCACATTTCAGTACAATTAAAATATCACCATACAGGTGGGCTGGGGTTCTGTTCCGTGTAGGTAAAGTCAGCCTTCTCTGCTAAGGTGACACTGGAGAGAAATGAGAATGCCATGCCAGTATCTGGGGGAAAAGGGATTTGTGGTAGGAGACATACAGTAGTGAGGAGTGAGTGAGGGACAAGGAAGGTGACAGAAGTGAGGTAGGTCACAGAGCAGTCATGTACATTCAAAGAGACTGGGGGCGATTGGAGGGTTTGGATCAGTGAAGACAAATGACTGAGCTTAATTTTTAGAAACAGCTCTGGCCAGTTGGGGAGAATGTACTAGGGGAACAGGGTGGAATCCTTAAGTCTTTCTTCTTTCATGTGTATGGGTGTTTTGCCTGCATGCATGTCTGTGCACTACTTGCATGTGTGGTGCCCAGGGAAGCTAGAAGAGGGTGTTAGATTCCCTGAAACTGGATACTTGTGAGCTGCCATATCAGTGCCAGGCACTGAAGAACACACTATTTTTAATTACTAAGCCATTTCTCCAGCCCCTTGTTTTGTTCTTTGAATCAGGGTCTCCCAGTGTAGCCCTGGCTGGCCTCACTCACTGCGTAGACCAGACCAACCTTGAACTCACAGAGATCTGCCTGCCTCTGTCTCCAGAATGCTGAGATTAAGCACGTGTGACACTATGCCTGGCAGGTCTTTATTAGTTTGACAAAGCCTAGAGTCACCTGGGAGGAGGGAACCTCCACTGAGGAATTACTCAGGTCAGGTTGGCCTGTAGTCACGTCTTTGAGGAACTGTCTTGATTGTTGATTGATGTGGGCAGTGCCATCCCTGAGCAGGTGGTCGTGAGCTGTGTAAGAGCCAGCGAGCCAGGAAGGATTATTTCTTCATGGTTTCTGATTCAGTCCCTGCCTGAGTTCTTGGGCCAACTTCCCTCAGTAGTGGACTGTTACCTGAAAGTGTAAGCTGAAGTGTAACCGTTTCCTCTCCTGAGTTGCTTTTGGTCATGGGTTGTCATTGCAACAAAAGGCAAACTAGAGCGGTATTGAGGTTCTGATCTTGGGGAAAAGCTGCAGCACAACTTAATGCTGTTCTAGTGAGATTAGCAGTGAATTATACGGCTGTTCATATCTGAGTATATTTAAAAAGTCCCTGCACTTGGAAGAAACATCTTGAAATGTATATCAGCTATGCATAACCCTGAGTCCAAAAATGTAAGAGAAAACTGCTCAGATCTGGTCGAGTATGCAGGAATATAGTTTTCACAGTCCACACATGAGATGGGGCTTGAGTTGAGCCCCTTAGAATGGAAATTTACCTTCAGAACTAAGTCTTCATAATGGAATCAGTCCAAATCAAAATGCCTCCCACTTCACAATAAATCCTGATCTTTTTTGTACTTAAAATTATTGTTTATGTTAACAAACTTTTCCTAGCCTGTCCTTTTGGGTGAAAATTTTATAGTTCTTTGCTCCCAATGTGTTTAGAATAGAGGTTACTAGAATTCAAACTAATAGAAAAGGCTGCAGAAAGAACATTTTAGTTAGTGATTTTCTTTTTTCTGGACAGGTCATTTCACCAGAACAAAAGATCTCTGCATTGAGCCCCGCACCTACTTTTTCTTTCGACACAAGAAATGAAGACTCTGTGCTTGAGTTCTCTGAGGAGTGTCTGAGAGCAAGGACGTTCCCTGGTGATTTTCATTTTCTCCACTGTTATCTGGGAGAGGGTTACTGGGCCAGAAATGTCAGGGAACCCACTGTATCTTCCCTCAGGCCTTTTCTGTCATGGATGCTGTTCCAAATGCATTTTCCTCTCTAGTTCTCACTCCCCCCTTCACTGTCTCTTCACTACCTCTGAAACTGTCTCTACTGTGGATGAACTTCTTGCCGCTGAAATGCCAACGCTGGTCTCCCCTTTCTATCCTGCTGTGAAGTGGCTCATAGCACATATCTCCTCAGCACCATGGTTGACCTTGGCATAACCTCTTCATCTCCTCTTTTTGCTTTGGGATACTGTCAGTATCAGGAACTCCTCAATGGCTGATGCCATCATTGTTCTCAGGCCTCAAGTGTTTACATCCATTTTGACTTTTCTTGTAAGTCATTTTCTGCTTCTTGAAAAGTATGTTGTTTAATAGGATCTCTTTTTCCTGATAATTTCATTAATGTATATTTTTCTTAGTCTGAAGTTAGGTTTCATGACAGGCAAAGTTATAGGTGATTGGTGGTTTTTTGGTTGTGAGTTGATGATTAGTATGAAAAGGAAAAAAATTTAATGTGGAATCAGAAGTTGTGTGTGAATTGGTTTCATGGTTGTGTCTGGTTGAAGGTAGGGAAAAAAGGGAGGGTGGAAGGAGATGCGAATGGGGATGGGTGTGAGGTAGTATTGTAATATCAGCACTCAGGAGACAAGGCGGGAGAATTACCACTTAAAGGCTAGCTTGGGCTACTTGGGAGCAAAAACAGGATGTGGAAGAGTTTGTACGGGAGGAGTACATCCTCTGAAGCAGGCTTGAATCTTTAGTTCTGTAATGGAGTTTTAATTTTCTATCACTGTTGCTTAATTAGGGTGTTGAATTTTAATATAACACTTCATTGAAGAGTATTCATTGGCTCACTTACTGCTCTACTACTTCCAAAATGATCATTAAAATTTATTTCCTATAAAATAGACTGTGTCAAATAAAGTAAGACTCTATAATATTTTTAGATAAAACCTTTAATATTCAATTCCTATGCAGTTTTGCTGATTCATTAATATATCCAATAGATATTTATTGCTTTTTACACTTTCAGCAATGTCTATTCCAATAGCTGCTTCTAGATGGAAGGAATTGTAAGACTCATTCAGACAAAATCTGATGTGAGTTCACTATCCCATCTATGTGATCAATTTAACATATAAAGCTAAAAATCTTTTTTGTTGTGAAAGGTATTATAATTCATAAATACAATAATTTAAAGATATTTACAATCAGGGCTGGATAGATAGATGGCTCAGCAGTTAAGATCACTGACTGCTCTTCCAGAGGACCTAGGTTCAACTCCCAGCACCCACATGGCAGCTCGCAACTGTCTGTAACTCCAGTTCCAGGGGATCTGGCACCCTCACACAGACACGCAGGAAAAACACCAATGCACATAAGATAAAAATAAAGGAAAAAAAAGACAGTTACAATCACATCATATTAAGTGAGCTATTTGTCTCCAGAAGGTATGTGACTAGATTATCAACTCATTCTGTGTTCTTTCTGACTGTGCCACTTGATACACACTGATCTCTGGACCTCACCTGTAAAGTGAGAGTGATGCAGCTTTTCTCAGATTCGAATGCTTTGAAAACTTAGATGTTCTGTAAATACAATGAGAATTAAATTAGATACTTAGTTGTGTAGAAGAAAAGAGAAGGACTTGTATTATCAGTCTTAATAGAGTCTTCAGATCTGTAAATTAAATTTTGAACCTTTAGATTTTGATCTGAAAGCATTTACTTTGGGAGGGGACAATAAAATTGTGTTATTCTTCTGTTTTTACACAGCAAGTCAGAGCTTCTGCCCTTGCCTGTGTCCCACTATTTTCTAGAGTCTGGGTAATGACTGGTTACATTTGTATTAATCAGCATTATGTTTTCTTTCAGGATTGAAAAACACTGATTTTCTGGAGAGTAAGGACCGTCAAAGGTTTCCATTTGCAAGTAGAGCCTCGGTTCCCTTCATTACTTTGTCACCTGGTGATGGGCCAGCAGTCTTAGATTCTTGTTCATTTATGACTGATGACGACGCACGAGAGCCTTCTGGTTCTCCTGTGTTGGACCTGTATGAAGAATCAGTCCTTTCATTTGACCTTGGACCTGAGGACCAGGGTGAGCTTTCTTTCTGTGAAGGGACTCCAGATGTTTCACTGCTTCCTAAGAATTCTGCTCAAAGCAAGTGGCTGAAATATCAGAACACGCTCCAGTGCAACTCAGCTTCTCCAAACAGAATTGACAGCGAAGTGACAGAGGGCCTCTTTGCTGAGGTTGTCTCTGGGATGCAATATAGCCACACATGTGAGAGGCAGAGTAATGCTGTGAATGAAAGCTCTGTAGACCCTGTGCACTTGCAGATGATAAAAGGCATGCTCTATCAACAGCAGCAGGACTTCTCCAGTCAAGATTCCGTTTCCAGAAAGAAAGCTCTTCCTCTGAACTCAAAACACACTTCCAAGACTGAGGAAATTCAAGCTATGTTAGGAAGCTCCGCCAGCTACAACTCCAGAGTCAAAGATTTACAGGTGAGGAAAGTGTTTTTCACCCAGTAGTTACTGTCTGAATTCCAACAGAAGAATAAGCAAATTGGGAACAGTTTACTTTTTGATCAGATACCTATTTCCCAGTAATTATGACTATTAAATTACGTGTTTAAAAGTCTTGGGTATACTGTTAGATATATAAAAGGTATTTAATAAATGTTAGCTCTTATTACTCTTTCTGCCACTCCTTCCATTACTGATCTCACTGATTGTTTTTATTTTTGACTATCAAATCAGTCTTACTTATAGGATTATTAAGTTAAGGCATATACATCTATTATAAATTTGCTAAAAGTCAGCACTTGGGAGGCAGAGCCAGGTGGATCTCTGTGAGTTTGAGGCCAGCCTGGGCTACCAAGTGACTTCCAGGAAAGGCGCAAAGCTACACAGAGAAACCCTGTCTCGAAAAACCAAAAAAAAAAAAGAAAAAAAAAATGCTAAAAGTCATTATTATAGTCATAACAGAAATAGAAATATAAAATGATCCATTTGTAGCAAAACATATCCAAAATCATATTAAGAGGCCACTGAGAAGAGTTAGTCTATTTAAGAGTCAAAAGTTCATGTAAATATTCTGGCTTTATTTGTTTTTTATTTTAAATCATAAAACATGGATTCTAAAGATCAAAAGTACAATTAGTGTTTTCTTCATTATATATGAAAAAATTGGTTGGTAAATGGTGTTTTTCCCCCCCAGGAGATAAATGGTTCAGAGCTATACTTCCCGAGTGGGCAGAAAATAATATCAGCTTATCTTCCTCAAAGGCAAGTTCACATACCAGCTGTTTTCCAGTCTCCCACTCACTATAAGCAGATCTTTACATCTTCTATCATAGGTATGGCTATTATATTTTTATTCTGATGATTATCTAGTGTGATATTAGAACTACAAAAAAAGAATAATACATTATAGACTTTTATAGTAAATTCTCCTCTGGAGATTTATTTTGCATATGTTTAACTCTAGAACTTATTAGTAACTTTATTCTAATGTCAGATCAAAGTTGAGCTTTAAAAGTGGGAAATTGCAATATTTTAAAAATAATGTCTTTTTATCTATTAAAATAGAAACAAATGATCCCATTACACTTAAATAGAAATGTTTAAGTATGATGCATTGCTTAGGTCTGAATGTTTTGAGGTGTAAGACTAAAACTTGCCTTTTGAAAGATGTATTGTTATAAGGTGTGGCAGTGTTAGCCCAGCACGTAGGAGACTGCAGGAGATTGAGAGCTTGATCAGTTTGGACCTTGTAGCACAAATCCTAATTGGTCTTATAATAAAAACCTGGAGCCAAATATCTGGGTAAATGCTGAAAGATCGGAGACAACAAGCCACAGTCACTTCTCACCTTGCCAACTCCTCAGCTGAGAGGGGAAGATCCTGTCTCCATGAATCCTCAGACTGAATGCCCCTGAGTCCTCAGCTGAAAGGGTACCGAACTCCTGTCTCCTCCTGTCTTATATTCCTTTCTCCACCCAGCCATATTACTTCCTGTCTCAGTCTTCCTAATGCTGGGATTAAAGGCATGTGACGCCCAAGTAGTGGAATTAAAGGTGTGTGCCACCACTGTCTGGCTGTTCCTCTTTTAGACTGGATTAATCTTGTGTAGTCCAGGGTGGCTTTGAACTTACAGAGATCCAGATGGATTTCTGCTTCCTGAGTGCTAGGATTAAAGGTGTGTGCCACCACGCCCTGGCTTCTATGTTTAATCTAGTGGCTGGCTCTGTGCTCTGATCTTCAAGCAAATTTTATTTGTTAGAGTACAAACAAAGTATCACCACAGGACCAACATAGTAAGACTGTCTCAAAAACTAAAGTAAAATAAGGTAAATAAATATATGATGTGGTTTCTAAAAGCACAATATTTATATGTATTGAAATGTTACAGTGAGGGGCTAGAGAGATGGCTTAGCTATTAAATGTGCTTTCAGCTCTGGCAGAGGACCTGTGTTCCATTCCATAAGCCCACAGTGGAATGGTTCACAACTGTCAGTAACTCTTCTTCAGGGAGCGAACACTCTCTAGCCTCCTTGGGTAATGTAGTCATGTGAACAAACCCACACACGTGGGCATACATATATGAACATAATTAAAAATAATCCTTCAAAAAGAAGGTTGCTGTGAAATACGTTAATATATATAATTAATATGCAACAATAATAAAAAGTGTAGATGACTGTCAGAGGAAGTATAACAGAGTCTGATAGATAAGGGCTTAATACAATAGTATTTTGTCTTGGATGCATTATTGGGTTGGCTGTGAAGCTGGGTTTTTTTGTTTTGTTTTTTGTTCCAATGTGGCAAAATTGAGACAATAATAAAGTACAAAAGGGGTTGTTAGAGAGCTGGCTCAGTGGTTAGAGTACTCAGTGCTTTTACAGAGGGCTCAGATTCAGTTACTGACACCCACATGGAAGTACAACCATCTGTAACTCCAACTTCAGGGGATCTAACTCTTTTTGACCTCTGTGAGCACTGCACACACTTGGTGTGCTTACATACGTACAGGCACTCACATAAAAAACAAATCTTTAAAATAAAATATGTTATAGTATTGTGTTACAGTTGAGTGTTAAAAGGCTATTTTCAAATTGGCTAGGAAACAGTGCACTTGATACAAATACAAAATAATTTTGTGTTTAACTTTTAGCTCTTTTTTTTTTTTTTTTTTTTTTCCTTGTAGAGCATCTGAATATATTACTGTTTGGATTGGCACAAAGGTTATACAAAGCCCTTTCCAAAGTTGACATATCCTTTTATACATCATCAAAAGGAGAAACACTGAAAAGTGGAAAAAGTAATTCACCATCCTGCCATCATAATCAACCTGCCAAACTTGTCATAGTTAAAAAAGAAGGCCCAAATAAGGTACTGCTTCTGCTCCCTCCCCACACTTACCTTATGCATAGCTTAGGTACTATGGAAACTGAGACGTGAGTTTTCTTTGTGGTATAAGTAGTATAATAAGCTCTCAGTACTTTCCTAATGAAATGAATGATCTGTGTTCCAGGATACAGAAATAAGAAAGTTAATCTTCAAAAATTTTAGGAACTTATTGCATAATAGTGGATGGAAACTAATACAGGGAAGAAAATTACATATATAAGGTGAGAAGAATGTGCTGAAGCTGTAGTGTCAGCACTGAGAAAGGGATCTGCTTGAGGGTTTAGAAAATGCTTAGATGAGACAGAAAGAAATGAAGGTTGAAAAGGCCAAGGGAATAGAAAAGCATGCTGACCTAATTAATGTGTGTTGCGAGTATCACAGAGAAGGGTTAGGAACACGTTCTTAGCTTTTACTCGTTTGTAAAACTGCTTTCACCTATTATAACAATTAAATCATTTCACTATTTGCATGCATCATTAGTTGAATATATAAATTTGACCTTAAAAAAATCAAAAGCAGGGGCCGGGCGGTGGTGGCTCACGCCTTTAATCCCAGCACTTGGGAGACAGAGCCAGGTGGATCTCTTTGAGTTCGAGACCAACTTGGGCTACCAAGTGAGTCCCAGGAAAGGCACAAAGCTACACAGAGAAACCCTGTCTCCAAAAAAAAAAAAAAAAAAAAAAAATCAAAAGCAGCCAGGCGGTAGTGGTGCATACCTTTAATCCCAGCACTTGGGAGGCAGAGGCAGGTGGATCTCTGTGAGTTTAAGGCCAGCCTGGTTTACGGAGCACGTTCCAGGATAGCCACAGCTACACAGAGAAACCCTGTCTCAGAAACAACAACAACAACAACAACAAAAGTCAAAAGCAAGAATTCATAAATAATAGCATAGCTATAGATTGAAATACATAGCTACTAACAATCCTTGTGTTGTTTTTAAGATTATTTGATTGTATGCTTTGCATGTCCATGCTATGTTGTTTGTTAAAAGGCTTAGGTCACAGAGTATAAAATGCTTCATTTTGTGAATTGTCAGTGTCTGTGTGTGTGTCTGTGTGTGTATGTGTGTATATGTAGAAAGAAATGTACAGATATTGCTAGTAAGTGTTTCTGGGTAGATTCCAAGTTGTCTAGTGAACACTTAACTGGGGAACAATAAAATTATAATTATTGCTAGTTTTAAAATAAGATTTATTTTTATTTAATGTGTATATGTGAATGTCTGCACATATATATGTTCACCACATGTATACCTAGAGCCCATAGAGGCCAGAAGAGAGTGCTGGATCTTTTAGGACTGGAATTATAGGTCATGTGGTTACTGGAAACCAAATCTGGGTCTTCTGTAGGAGCAGCAAGTACTCTTAATGCTGAGCCAACTCTCCAACCTCTCAAATAAGGTTCTGTTCTCTGAGTAATATACTCTTTTGATAAAGAGAAAGTAAATGGAAAAGTAGGTACTTTATAATTTTAATGTATTGTTTAAATTAATTAAATTAAATTAAATTAAGTGATTTATTTTTTGGAATACATTAATAACAGGCTGCCTTTATAAAATGCTGGACAAGCATAGTGCAGAAAACAGTAGAAAAATAGAAATAAATTTTTTCACTAAATTCTAATATGCATGCTAGCCAAACACTGAACCTTAAATTCTTTATATCTTCTTCTCCATTAGGGTCGTCTCTTTTATACATGTGATAGGCCCAAAGGTAATCAATGTAAATTTTTCAAATGGCTTGAGGAAGCAACTCCAGGACAGTTATCACAGGATGAGTCTCAGCCCAACATGGTTTTTAATGATGTTAAGAGTATTGGCTCGTATTTAAGAAGTCAAAAGATACCAGTCTATGAGGAATGCCAGCTTTTGTTGAGGTATGTTTTGTGGTACCATAACATGTTCTGTAATTATATCAGAGAATAGCAACCCTCACAGAATTGCCCACGGGTACTTGGGTTGATCCTAGAGTCTTGCACATGCAATGCCATCATTCTCCTAAGCTACATTCCAAACCCATCAATGATTTTAAAAGAAATTGAGATGGTGTCTTCGTTAGGGTTTCTATTGCTAAGAAGAGACACCATGACTATGGGAATTCCTATAGAGGAAAACATTTAATTGGGTGGCTTTCAGTTTCAGAGGTTTAGTTCATGGTGGGATATGGCAGCATTCAGGCAGATGTGGTAATGGAGAAAGAGCTGAGAGTGGGAAAGGAACTACATCTTGACCCTGCAGGCAACAGGAAGTGGTCTGAGACACCAGGCGTGGCTTGAGCGTATGAGACTTCAAAGCCTGTCTGCACAGTGACACACTTCCTTCAACAAGGCCATACCTACTCCAACAAGCCATACTTCCTAGTAGTGCCACTCCCTGAGTTTATGGGGTCAGTTACATTCAAACCACCACAGATAGGGAAGTATATATCAAGGAGACAACTTCCAACTCTATTATTTTAAGTGAAAGAAAGGCTTTAAAGTTATTTTGGTCCTCTGTAAACATCAAATGATGTCAACAATATCAGGACAACTGACAAAAGGTAGTTTGTTTTGTTTTCTCCTCCCTCCCTCCCTCCCTCCTTCCTTCCTTCCTTTCTATTCATGACTAGTCACAAACCTAAGGGAAACCCTGTTTATAAAACCACTGTAACAATTCTTTAGCAGTACAGGGATAGGTCGTTTCCAAGCCTGAATTATAGAGCTGATAGGATGAAAGTGGACTCACTAAACAACTAAACATAATGATAGTTTGCATGGAAATCAATAACTTATTGAAAGCTTACAGATGATAGGGATTTTCCCAAGGACTTTGTGTATATTATTTCCTTATAACAATAATGTATAAGATGATGGTAATTAAGATTATTTATTATTGTGATTTTACAGCTATATAAACTTAGATGGTCTGGCTTCTAAGTACCTTTTCTGTCATTATTATTATTGTTATTATTTTGTTTTTTCAAGACAGGGTTTCTCTTTGTAATAGCTCTGGCTTTCCTGGAACTCTCTTTGTAGTTCAGGCTGGCCATGGACTTAGAGAGATCTGCCTGCCTCTGCCTCCTAAGTGCTGGGATTAAAGGAATGCACCACTACTGCCCTGCCTTGATTGTTATTAAAGCTGATGACAGATCTGTGAATTATTCTCTCTCACTCACTCTCTCTCTCTCTCTTTTTTTTTTTTTGTTATTTTTAATTTTTGGATTTTTCCTGACAGAGTTTCTCTGTGTAGCTTTGGAGCCTGTCCTGGAACTCACTTAGTGGACTAGGCTGGTCTTAAACTCACAGAGATCCACCTGTCGCTGCCTCCCAAGTGCTGGGATTAAAGGCGTGCGCCACCACTACCCAGCTGATAGAATATATTTATATTTTACAACATCTATGAAAGTAAATAAACATGCACAACTCTAGTTCTTTGCATTACATGCTGTGTTAAAAATGAAAATAATTCTTCCTTAATATTCAAATTCATTTTTAAAAAATTTTTAACAATCTTTATGCATATGGTATGTGTCTGAATGTATGTGCACATGTTTATGGGTGGGTACTGTATGTATGTGCTCATGTTTGTGGGTGGGTACTGTATATTTGTACACATGTTTGTGGGTGGGTACTGTATGTTTGTGCACATGTTTGTGGGTGGGTACTGCATGTTTGTGCTCATGTTTGTGGATGGGTACTATATGTATGTGCTCATGTTTGTGGGTGGGTACTGTATGTTTGTGCACGTTTGTGGGTGGGTACTGTATGTATGTGCTCATGTTTGTGGGTGGGTACTGTATGTTTGTGCTCATGTTTGTGGGTGGGTACTATATGTATGTGCTCATGTTTGTTGGTGGGTACTGTATGTATGTACTCATGTTTGTGAGTGGGTACTGTATGTTTGTGTACATGTTTGTGGGTGGGTACTGTATGTACGTGTGCATGTTTGTGGGTGCTTGTGGAGGCCAGAGAGGTTGTTGGAGCTGGAGTTACAAGTGTTTGTGAGCTGCCAGGTGTGGGTGTGGGAACCGAACTCAGGTCCCTGGAAGAGCAGGAAGTGTTCTTAACCTGAGGAGTCTTTTAACCCCTCAAATTCACTTTTTTTTTTGTTCTTTTTTTATTTTTTCAGGAAAGGATATGATTTTCAGAGAAAACAGTATGGTAAACTAAAGAAATTTGCGACTGTAAATCCTGAATTTTACAGTGGAACAAAAAGTAAGATTTATCTTAAGCTGAGTCGGAAGGAGAGCTCTTCAATTTATAATAAAGGTAGGCAGACCTGCTCATGTTCATGATTGAGTTCCATACAGCTGAGCATCTTGGTTAACACGCAGCTCTGCAAATCCTTTATAGTAAAGAGAATTCCTAAAGTAGAATTCAGTAGTGCCATACAGTGAAAAGTGTGGTATAATAGATCATTCCTAAATAGCATACTTTAAATTTTTAGAGTTTTTAATCCCAGCACTCGGGAGACAGTGAATTGAGACCAGCCTGGTCTATAGAGCGAGTTCCAGGACAGTGAGGCTACACAGAGAAACCCTTCTTCAAAAAACCAAAAACAAAAAAATTTTAGAGTTTTTAAAAAAATTTTATTCCAGCTGGGTGGTGGTGGCACACACCTTTAATCCCAGCACTAGGGAGGCAAAGCCAACCAGATCTCTGAGTTCAAGGCCAGCTTGGTCTACAGAACTAGATCCAGGACAGGCACCAAAACTACACAGAGAAACCCTGTCTCGAAAAAACCAATAATAATAATAATAATAATAATAATAATAACTCCAGAAGCTACTTTATTGAAAAGTTACACTACATTCTTGGTATCATATAAGTAATAAAGTAATTTAACTCTGTGTGCTACCATGGTCCAGCATTCATGACCTATTCTTTCTTTTTTTCTATTAGTTTTTCAAGACAGGGTTTCTTTGTATAACATAACAGTCCTGATTGTCCAGAATTCACTCTATAGACCAGTCTGGCCTCAAACTCACAGAGGCCTGCCTGTGCCTCTGCCTTTGTCTCTCCCTCCTAAGTACTGGGATTAAAGGTGTGCAATTCTTACCCCAGTCCTCACAAAGCTTGGTATGTTGAAAGCATTTTTATGGTTTTTTATAGATATGCAAGAAGTTTTTGTGGATATAGTCCTTGAATGGAAATGTTGCATTATATATCATGAGAATGTAACATGCATCTTTATTTTAGAGTTCCAAACTGATTTTTTTTTTTAAATCAAGTGTAGTCCTAGTACAAGAAACCCTGTGGATCAACCTACTCAAGTGGGTGTACAAAGAACTCATAGTTATAGTTTGCACTGCTCTGTTCACCAGTGATTTCAGAATGCTCTTTATGTTGCAGCGTTCTTTAAGCACCAGCTCCAACCTAGTGTTGTCTGCCCAACATTAACTAGCTGTGGGCAGTCAGGGGCTGAGTTGAGCCCCTTATTGTGGCGTACATTCCCCTTGCTGGTCTGCTGTTGCTGCATCTCACAGATGAGGCAGGTTTACCAGATGGACACACATTCTACGTTACCTTCTTGGTGGATGGAAACATTTCTCATAGAGAGACCCTTCAACTATAATGCCTTTTCCTTAAAATGTATTATCAGGATAGGTATAGCAGGTTTCCTGTTACTAATATTTACTTGGTAAGTCATTTTCCAATACTTTCTTTTTGTGTTTTTATAAGTATGTTTCTTTTAGACATATTCTAGTATAAAAATTTTACTTATATGACCGGGCGGTGGTGGCGCACACCTTTAATCCCAGCACTCAGGAGGCAGAAGCAGACAGATCTCTGTGAGTTCGAGGCCAGCCTGGGCTACAGAGTGAGTTCCAGGAAAGGTGCAAAGCTACACAGAGAAACCCTGTCTCGAAAAACAAAACAAAACAAAACAAAAAAAAAAAAAAAAAAACCGAAACAAAACAAAAAAATTTTACTTCTAGATTATGCTCAATAAGTAGATTTATTATGATTGATAAACTTGTATGTTTCTATAAACTTGTATTTTTATTTATTTTACTTTTTCTTATGCTTTTTTCTATTTTATTTTGTTTGTTTTTGAGACAGGGTCTTAACTATATAGTCTTGGTTGGTCTGGCACTTGATATGTAAACCAGGCTGACCTTGAATTCAGAGATCCACCTGCCTCTGTTTCTGGAGTGCTCGGATTAAAGATGTGCACCACCATGCCATGCTATGTTCTTTCTCCCTTTTAATTATAAAAGCTAAAAAAAAAATTGTGTTTGGGGGTGTTTTGCCATGTGAATGCTAGAGATTGAACCAGGGTCATCCGCAGTCAGTGCTCTTAATGTCTGAGCCATCGTTCCAGCCCCACCCTTTTAAAAAAATAATTTGACTTATTTACTTACTTGTGAGTGTGTGTGTGAGATAGGTACACACATGCTGTGGCACATGTGTGAAGGTCAGGGGACAACTCTTCAGGCATCAGTTCTCCCTACCTTGTCTTAAGGCAGGATATTCCTGTTTCTGCTGTTGTGCTGTGTATAAGAGCTTCTGACCTGCTCTGCCTCTGCTTCCCATCTTACTCCATAGGAATTCTGGGATTACAGACTTATCCACCCTACCCAGCTTTTTACACAGGTTCTGACTGGCAAAGTCAGGTCATCAGGCTTGAACAGCAAATGCTTCTCTCTCTCTCTCTCTCTCTCTCTCCCCACTCCCCCCTCCTTTTTTTTTTTATTTTATTTTGAGACAGGGTTTCTCGGTGTAACTTTGCTGTTTTGTAACTAGCTCTGTAGAGCAGACTGGCCTTGGACCTAGAGAACCTCCTGCCTCTGCCTCCCGAGTGCTGGGATTAAAGGCGTGCGTCATCATGCCCAGCAAGAGTTTGCTTTGTAACTACTCTTACCTCTTGAGCCATCTCCTTGTCCCTTTACTCCTTTCTATGCTCTTTTAAATCCTTTCTACCTCGAAAAATGGGTAGTTGAAACAAGTACTTAGAAAGCATTCACATGCCTTACCTATTTACCCTGACTCTGTCCCCAACTGCCTCCCTCCCAGATGATGTTATCCAAACAAGGGCTCCTCAATGTGCAGGTAAGTTCTGATCCACAAACTTACTAGTTCCTGAGTAGAAGTGAGGAGTTACTCCAGTGTCATTAAGCTGACGACTGTTGGAGTTCATCAGTAGTTTTATTTGTAACAAGACTTTCTGAATGAAGGAACGTTATGTTGAAAGGCTGACAGAACAGGTTGAATGTCCATTATCTGAAAAGCTGGATTCTAAAATGCTGCAAAAGCCACTTTTTGAGTGATGACATGATACCACCAATAGACAGTTCCGTACCTGGAAAATTACTTTGTGTTTGTATCTATATCTCAGTTATTAAACATATTGTATAAGGTCTGGAGAGATGGCTCAAGGGGTAAAAGCACTGACTGTGAAAGTGTGAGGACCTGAGTTTGTATCCCCAAAACTCACATAAAAGCCATGTGCACGGGATGAGCATCTGTAATCCCAGCGCTACCATGGGGAGATGCGAGGGAGGGACAGGAGAATCCCCAGAAGCTTGGGCCAAATGGCCTGGGGGAAGTAGTGGAAAAAATAGTAAAGAGACTCCACATGTTGGAAAGCAAGACCAACACCCAAGATTGTCCTCTGACTTCCATACAGTGTGGTGCATACACACAAGGATTTACATACACAACACATACATACTTTTTTTAAGATGTATTTTTATTTTATGTATATGTGAGTACCTGCGTGAGTATATGTGTATTCTGTTGTGAGTTTTAGTGGTCTGATATCCAGCATGGTAACAGCAGTCAATCATAATGTATCTTGTACTTGAAATCTGCAAAAGGTGGAGAACTTACGGGTTCTTACCATGCACCCAGAAGTAACCATGTCAGGTGATGGATATGTTAATTAGCGTGGTTGTGGGAATCATCACACAAGACACATCAAAATGTGTTGTAACTGGAATTGTAGTGCAGTGGTAGATTGGGTACATAACATGCACAAGGCACTAGGCTCAATCCCTGCTACCACCCCAAAATGCCATGCTGAATATCCTAACTAGCTATAGTTTTGATTTGTTTGTTTGTTTTGGTCAAACTTACCCCAGTAAAGCTGGACTTTGAAAATGTTTGGCCTTTCAGGTGATCTTTGGGTGATTTCAAAAACCCTAGACTTCAAACTAGATACCTTCATTGCATGCAGCGCCTTCTTTGGGCCGTCTTCGGTCAATGAAGTGGAGCTGCAGCCTTTGAAAGGCTATTTCCCTTCTAATTGGCCCACCAACAGTAAGTATCCTGTCCACCTAAATTCTGTTTATCCAGAACAACAGACACAGGAGGCGGTGAGAGCAAGAGTGATATGTGTGGGATTGTTTGATTAAAGCCAGTGCAAAGGACCCATCTCCACTTTCTAATATTGTATGCAGTGTGATCCTGAAAACACGTCTTGTTTCTCTCTTGTAACAGAACCCTGACCAAAAGCAGCTTGCGGGAGGAAAGGGTCTGTTTTGGCTTACTGGTTATGGTCCATCATCAAGGGAAGCCCGGCGTGCAGGCAGGAACTAAAGCAGAAGTCAGGGAAGAGCACTGCTTACTGGCTTGCATCCCATGGCTTGTTCAGCCTACTTCGTTATGCAGCCCAGGGTCACCTGCCCAGAGGTAGCACGGCCTACAGTGGGCTGGGCCCTTCCACTTCAGTCATAAATCCTGAAAATGCCCCACAGGTTTGCCTACAAGCTGGTCCAAATGGAAGTATTAGTATTTTCTCATTTGGAGTTACCATTTCCTAGTTTGTGTCAAGTTGATATAAAACTAACATGTGTATGAAAGTTGAATTTGTGAATATTTCTATAGAACTAACAATATAATGAAGTCTTTAGGGGCTTGAGAGATGTATCAGTGGTTAAGAGCAAGTATTGCTCTTGCAGAGGACCCAGGTTTAGTCCCAGCACCCACACAATAGTTAATCATCATCTGTAAGGGCAGTTAGGAGGATCTGGCACCTGCTTCTGACCTACAAGGGCACTGGGCACACATGGAGTACACATATACATGCATGCAGAAAAAACACTTATCCACATAGAAAAAGAAATCTTGAACTATCACTTAGTATTTGATTAAGATTGAATTTTATATACTATATACCTGATTTTTTTAAAAATGTAAACATTGGACATGAGTCCTTTTTCATATAATTTTATTTAGATGAGTTCTAATTTTCTTGGTCTTTGAAGGTATATTTAATAAACAGTATATCTTTACATTGAGAAGGTTTTAGAGATTTGAGATTCAGCAGAATATAATTTTTATCTTGAGTACCTAAGCTATTTTGAGAAATTCTCTTTTTAGATGCATTTATTTTTATGTGTCTGAGTGTTTTGCCTGCATATATGTCTGTGTCACACATGTATGCCTGGAGTACGCAGCAGTCAGAACATGGCATTGAGACCCCTGGCACTGGAATTACAGATAGTTGTAAGTTGCCATGTGGGTGCTAGGAATCCAACTCTGGCCATCTGGAAGAGAAACAAATACTGAACTGCTGATCCAGCTCTCTAGCCCCTCTTGAGAAAGTTTTATGAAGACAGACTACCCACCTTATTTTTCTTTTAGTAAGGGAATCTCTAGGCCTGGGCTACATAAGACTTGTCTTCAACAGGAAATTATAAATTCCCTGACATTTAAGGTCCTGAGAAGTCTTGTAGCAGAAGAGACTTTAGTAAGTTCTATGAATATGGAGGTTTCTGGAGACTTCTCTATACATTTTAGTCTCTATTTCTGATAGTTGAATTTGGTCCATAGTGAACTAAAGATCCCAGATTTCTAGTATTTCATGTTTTTAACCTTTGATCTTCCACCATCCTCTAACACCCTTCTTTTTGGTTGAGGCAGGATCTTGCTGTGGAGCCCAGGCTAGCCATGAACTCACAGAAATCCTGCCTCCACTTTTGGAGTGCTAGGATTTTAGGCATGCATGACTTCCTCTTTTTCCCCCCTTTATTTTGTTTGTTTGTTTGTTTGTTTATTTATTTAATGAGACAGAGTCTTACTGTGTAGACTTGGCTGGCTTCAAACTCAAAGTGATCCACCTGCTGTTGGGATTAAAGATGTGATCCACTCTACTCAACTGATTATTTTTTTTAACTGAATAAACGTAGTCAACCAGTATGAACCCAACAAGAGCCCAATTAACAATTAGTCACTTTTCACGTGGACATTTTTGTGTTTGTTGCAGATGCTTTCTTAGCAATGTTCGCATTCCAGTTTTCTGTTTTCCATAAGTTTAATAAATGATTGAGGAAGAAATACAAGAAAGTTTAAAAACTGCACACACTCCTCTCCAGCACAAACACTATGGAAACTAGAGAGAACCGCTGCTGTCAAGCGGTGCCCTGCCCACACTAGCCCTGTTCTTCACGTTCTGTACATTGTTCCAAGTGTGATTGCAGTTACACAGTTCATGAGTGCTCACACTCAAAAGGAATGGAAAAGGTAGACGTTTAAACACCTCTGCATGTTCCGAAAATTTCATTTTATGTCATCTGACTAGTTCGGAGGCTAGCCTCTGAGTTAGAAGGACATTTAGTCAGTTTGTTTGTGTTGGTTTTATTTACATCTAATACTCATTTTCTGTGTTGTCTCTGTAGTAACAGTCCATGCATTATTGGTTTGTAATGCCAGCACAGAGCTGACCACTCTGAAAAACATTGAGGACTACTTTAACCCAGCTACTCTTCCAATAATGCCATACCTGTTAGCAATGTAAGTCATTTTTTATCTTTGGATCATTGGTATTAAATTATGGTGTCCTAGTTTGCTCTCTATTGTTTTCTAGTGCTGTGATAAACACTATAGTAGAAGCAACTTGGGAGGAAAGAGTTTATTTCATCTTACAGCATAGTCTATGGTGAAGGGAAGTCAGGGCAGGAACTCAGTGCAGAAACCTGGAGGCAGGAACTGAAGCAGAGACCATGGAGGAACATAGCTTATTGGCTTGCTCAGTCTACTTTCTTTTGCAACCCAGAACCCCCTGCCTAGGGGTAGCACCACTTACAGTTGGCTAGACCCTCCCTGATCAATCATTAATCAAGAAGGTGCTCCACAGATTTTCCCATGGACCTATGTGATGGAGGCATTTTCTTGATTGAGGTTCCCTCTTCCCAGATGACATGAGCTTATATCAAGTTGACAAAATAATTAATCAGTCCAAATGGTAACTGAAAGTGCAATAACAGAACATTAAGTATATTTTACCAACAAAATTTTAATTATCTTTTAGATTAGGAGATTGTTATGTATTAGAAGTTAAGCATAAAACAGATGTGGCTCAGTGGTGGAGTGCTGTCAGCATGTATGAGGCTCTGGCTTTGATCCCCAGCACCAAAAATAAATAAATAAAATTTGTAAGAGGAAAGAAAAAATATATGTATTACTTCCCTTCCACCCGCTTATTTGTTGTGGTTTGGGCTCATACTGAAATTTATTCCTCTTTATTCCCAGGGGTAACTTTTTAAAGGATCATTATAGTGCATAATTTTATTCATCTATATGGTTTTTACTGTGTATGGTATATTCCCTGTATGCATGTGTGTGCACCATGTGTGTACCTAGTGTCTGAGGGGGCCAGAAAGGCTATTGGGCTATTGGATCTCCTGGAACTAGAGTTAAAACCAGTTGTGAGCTGCCATGTGGGTGCTGGACTAGAACTGGATTCCCTGGAAGAACAGCCAGTGCTCTTCCCTGCCGAGCCTTCTCTCCGGCCGCTTATCTGTATCTGTATGCTGTATATCACTGAACATCAAAAGAATGATTTGATAGGGTAGATGTTGAAACCGTTTTCGTTCTAATTACCTGTATCTCACTTTTAAATTTCTCTAGCACCGAGGCTCTTTTTAAAAAATCAGAAATATGGCTCAGCTACAGCTCATTTGGCCACATCCTTGAGGCCCTAGGTTTCATATTCATTACATAAACCAGCTGTGGCAATATATTGTACTCTTACCACTTCTGGTAGAGGTAGAGATAGCAAACACATGAAATCTAGTTCATCTTCAGCTACATAGAGAGTTCCAGGTCAACCTGGGATACATGAGACCCTGACTTAATAAATCACCGAATGAATGAATGAATGAAAACAATCAGAAAGTCAATTTATACTTAATATATTAAAATGAGAAAAGTATGTTTTCTTGCACTGGGCATTCAACCCCATACTTGCTAAACAAGTGCTCCAGCACTGAGCTACAGTCTCAGCACCTCTCTGCCAATTTGGATTGTTATTATCATCTATCTTGCAGCATTACCCTTTTCTTTGCCACAATGCCCTAGGTTGTTGTTTTTTATTTTTATTTTTTTGAAGCCTTGTAACTTCATTTTTATATATTTTAAATAACAATAAAATCCATTTGCCTATTATAATTTTACCTGATGTAGAAGCTATGTTAATTATGTAAGCCAGTGTACTACTTATTAGTGCTGTGATTTTGTGGAAACATTTCAATATTTACTTATCTTTATTTGGGATAATTTTTTTTATGTGAAGAGTATATAAATTAATATGTAAATTACTAAAATTTATACCAACATGTAGTAGGTATTCTGTAAATATTAGTTCTCTTGCAGATTCAGTCCTCCAGATTGAATCCTATTCTCCAAAAATGTTCTCTGACAGTTGTAAAGTGAAAGCTAAGTTATGAACAGGTTCACTCACACACTTCAAAAGTCCCTGTTTTTGATGCACTCTCTCTTTACTAGGTCTCAGCCAACTACATTTAGCAATAAAAATGTCAGTAAAAGAAAATTTATCCCACCAGCTGTTGCAAATATTAAAACAAAAACTGAACTCCTGAACCTAGGAGCAACCCTGCAGTTAGCTAGTGAGTTGATTGACATACACAGGTTGAACAAGGATCAAGCTACAGCACTAATTCAGATAGCTCAAATGATGGCCTCCCAAGAAAGTGGCGAAGACACACTGGAGCCCTGCACCTATTCCCTGCCTGTCACAATTATCCATGGTAAGAAAGAGACAGTCGTGGTAAATGTAAACATTTATAGGTTATTCTGCTCTTTTGTAGTTTTCTAGTGGGTAAGAATGTATTGTTTTCATATCCTGGCTCCATCATGTATTGGCTGTATGTAACAGGGACTGTGGGGGTCCTGCCCCTCTCTCTGGGTCTGGGAAGAATCTACAACCAGCTGTTAATCTAATCGTTGATGATATGAAATGAATCTACATACACAAAACTCCTTTAGTCCATACACTTTATTCCTCTGAGTCAGTTCTCTCTCTACAAGCTTCTATTCTGCTCTCATGCCTAGCTCCTTTCTTACCTGATTTCTCTACATTTATCTGCTGTCCCCTCTAAGTTCTATCTTAATTCTCTCATCTTAGTTCTGTCCTGTCTAGGTTCTCATCCATCCAGTTCTTTCCCATCTTAGCTCCTCACTCATCTTGTTCTTCCCCATCTGGCTCTTCCTCATCTTCCATCTCATTCCTCTAGTCCTCTCTTCTAGCCCTTCAATCTAGTTCTTCCCCATCTCAGTTCATTCCTCTCCAGTTCTTACCCATCTAGTTCTTCCATTCTCTTTTCTCATTTCCATCTCGCCATCTGATAATAAAACTGCTTTTTTATCCCTTTGGCTCTTATCTCTCCAAACTATCTCTGTTCCTGCCATTTCTGGTGAGTGTGCTTGGTCGCTAGGCGACTTGGCTAGGCATCTTCCATCACAGCTAGATGTACCTGTAAGCTGGAGCCCTTTAGTTCTGAGTAAATTGTTAAGGGTGGATCTAAAGCTAGAGATAAGACTTTGGAAAGGGAGAAAGTTAAGCTTAATTAGTACATCCACCAGGCCTTCTCAAACAGATAGTCTGGATGCTTAAGTCTGTTCTTAGAGAATCTCTGAGGTATCTGTGAGGTATCTCAGGTAAGATACTTTCATCCATCTAGGGATGGTCCTGGTCAGATGCTGCTAATGATGATAATGACAGAAAGGCCTGAAATTAGGGATACTGGCCACGTCACTGCACAGAAGGTTATCTAAATATTCCTTTAATAGAGGGGAAATGGTGCCCAGTGAATGATGGAAAAGCTGCAATAGCACATGAGAAATTCATAGCAAGAAACAACTAATAATCAAAAGCCAATATCACATATCACCAAAACTCCGTGAGCCGCAGCTTGACCTATGGAAGGCCCTTGGCTTCTTCCAGGTATTAGCTTGTCATAATCAGCTGAAATCCCACTTCCTACATTTTTTGCGGCTCGCAGCATGTATGATCTTGGATAGGTGACTGACTTCTTAGCTTTGATTTCCTGTTCTGTGAAATGTGGAATAAAAATAGCACATACCTTGTATGGTTGGATGTTTAAATGATTAAATATAAATAGAATGCCTAGAGGAGTGTACAGTGTATGGGGCCCTCAGTAAAGCTGCATTTATTATGTTGACAAGTGCTAGGGTTAAGGGTATGTGCCACCATGCTCAGCTTCCACACAGTTTTTCTAAGACACACATTCTTACAAGTCAGTCCAGTTGCTTAAAGTCCTTCAGTGTCTGCCTGCCAGCTTCAAGAGAAATTTCAAAATTTTTAGCTATAGTGGACTTACGATTTATCATTTTTTGAGACAATATAGCCTGCCTGTCCTGGAACTTACTATGTAGACCAGACTGGCCTGGAACTCACAGAGAACCACCTGCCTCTGCCTCCCGAGTCTGATTTGTCCTCTTATGGTTTATCCCTTTACCTACCCAAGCCTCCTTTCTTGCCTCTTTGCTGTGTACCTGTGGAAATTTCTAAAAGTGCTGTCAACATGCTTAGCTGACTTTCTCTAGAGTGTCAATGTGGGATTTGGGGAGACTTAGTTCTGCTTCTTCTTTCTTTAAAGGAGGCTTTCCCATCTCCACCAGGGCAAAGATAGATACTTTCCTTCTCTGGTCCCATAACAGTGTTACCCTGTTACCATAATCTCTTTACCTATTTATCCTGTTTACTGTAGCCTTACTGAAGATGAAAATGTTTTCTTTATCTGTTTATCCTCTTGCATAGCACATAATGGACACTCTTTTTTAAAATATATTCATTAGTTAAATGAAGGAAGGTGAGATAGAGAAGATATTGCTTGTGCATTCATAAAAAAGTTTTTATGATATTTTAGGTGTTTTTGGAGCAGGCAAAAGCTATTTGCTGGCTGTGGTGATTTTGTTCTTTGTACAGCTGTTTGAAAAGTATGATGCTGGAACAGTTGGAAATGGAAGGCCATGGAAACTTCTCATTTCTTCTTCCACTAATGTAGCTGTTGACAGAGTGCTTCTTGGGTAAGTATGACAAGTGGATTTAAATAACTGATATTTTAGATTATTGTTGAGAGGCAGTACACTGAGTTCCTAGTGTCCATATGTATTCTTGCTGCCTGACAAGAGTGCAAGGCCATTGCTTGTGACCCAAGAGCTATGAAGTAGTAACAGTCTAACTTCTTAAGAAGTAATTGTTCATTTAGCTGACAGTTTATCTTTAACAGTTTGGAATAACACTCTAAAATGCAAGTTCAGCTAAGAACATGTAGGGCTGGAAGTGTGTTGCTGAGGGAGGCAATCTGGTGAGCCCTGAGCATTCCTTTGAAAGGCATTTTTCAGGGTTGCAAGTTGGACTGATGGGGTAATGTCTTCCTCTGGAATTAAAAGGATGATTGCCCACTGCTTGTTGCTAAGAGTAGAGGATTTCCAACCTCAGTGTCCCTTATCTGTACAGTTGAACTCATTGCATGTGCAGGCATCTGCTAAGATGCTCTACATCTCCTGGTGGATCTTGGGGTGTAAGCAGAATTTCTCTGTCCCACCCCATTCTCAAATAATCACTCAGAGGCTTAATATAAATTATAAATGCTCGGCCAGTAGCTCAGGCTTATTTCTAACTGGCTCTTACATTTAAATTAACCCATAATTCTTACCTATGATTAGCCATGTGGCTTGGTACCTTTTCTCAGTAC